>BOSO01005018.1:0-54241 GCA_018403395.1 Gorsachius goisagi
GCAGCTTTGGTGAGCCCCTGGCATCCAGCCAGGGTCAAACCGCCACACTCATACACACCTTTCAGCATGCTGTCTGCTCTTTCTTCTCCTAGCCCCTGAAGCCTTCCCCTCCTCTTTCCACCATCGTGGCCCATTCCACATTGCAGCAGGGAAGGCAGGGCGTTGCAGAGCCCCGCACCGAGAACCCCGATGGTCTAGCTGAAGAAGCAAAGCGCAGTCAGCACGCCGCCTCCTTTCCAAATCCCTGGCACCATCAGCCTGTCCCTGCCATCCCCTCACAGCCTGAGCCATGTGCTCCCACAGCTGTTCTCAGCATCTCCTGCACAGTCTCACAGGTGCCAGGTGCTTTCTAGCTCAGCCCCCTCTGGATGTGACTCTCCGAGGCCACGTACTGGCCTGATTCCCTTCCGCAGATGGCTTCTCCCTCTCCTCCCCCTCCCCACAATAAATAAGAGGTCTCTCTGTGATTCTGCATTCTGGGGTGACCAACAGCACTGGAGTGAAACCACTTAGCACAGATGGCAAATTATCCTTCCCAGCTGCTCCTGTGTGATGTAGGCCTTTTCCAGCTTCATCGCTCTTCAGCCCCGGCCTGCTCTTCCTCCATGCTGCCAGTGGACCTCAGTGCCTGGATGAAACTGGGTTCCAGCCCTACTGGCTCCCAGTAACTCCCAGTGATGTTGGTGAGGGCTACATTCAGGCTGAGAGGACAGGTCCCACTGCAAGCTCTCTTTTGGCAGGAGGAAAGGCAGTTTCCATTCTCTAGCCTATGCTTTCATCTTTTACTTTCTCTCTCTTTTCAGAAGTTCTTCAACTTCTTTCTTCATGGAGGGAGTTCACAGGGGTTGTCAGGGAGGACTACAGTCTTGTAAATACATGTGTGACGTCTTATATCTCTTCTTTGAAAAATCCTTTTTTTCCCATCAAAACAAGTCAGTAAAACACAGAAAACATCTGCCACAGATGCCCTCAGGGCCCCCTTATTCTGCCTACGCTGAATGTTTCATCTCTTGCTGATGCTTTGTCTGCCTTTCTCTGTTCTCCATCTACAATCAGCAGCTCCTCAGCTGTGGTCCCAGCAGAACAGCGCTTTCTGAGAAGACACAAGATGGCCTCAAATGGTTTCACTTATAGATAAAACAGCCCTTCTCTTTCCACTCCAGCAATGGGCCTTCTATTTGGAGACGGCAACTAGATCTCAAGCTGAAGAGGACTTAAGAGAGGACAGATGCTCTGCTTCGTGGAGGGATCCATCTGCTGCCTCTGAGTTAGGCAAGAAAACCCAACATTTCAAAGTCTGCCAGGAAGGGAAGCTCCAGGTGAAGGTGCAGAGGCGCAGCCTCGGGCAGGCTATTGAGGTGAGGTCTATTCACACCTGCTGCGGAGCTGGCCCTGAGATCCTGCCGTGGAGAAGCAACCTGATGACTGGCCTGCCTGTACCCATGAAGTGATGCTCTCAGTCCCTTCTTTCTGCTGCTGGTTCCTGGGGCCCAGGGGCAGGGTGTCAGCTTGCCAAAGAATGTGCCATCCTCATTCAGCTTTTACCTGTCTTTCCTTTCCCAGTGCTAGATGCATCCCAGAGCTCAGGTCCATGCTGGCTATTAGCTCCTAGATGTGAACCTACATCTAACCTTCTGCAGCACGCAGTGCTGATGGCTCCCTGGTGTGCGATCATGCCAAGCATGAAATAGGCTGCCCTTTGCTCACGTTTCCAGCTTCCCAGATGAGGATGGCGATGCCCTTGAGAGTCAGCTTCAAATAACCTTGCAAGACACAAAGTATGCACCATTCCTCCAGGGAGACTCTACCTCCCATCCCCTATATATCGTGGGTCAAAGCTCCAGTCTACATTTGCTCAGATAAATGCAAACCTTGGGAAAACAATCAAGAAATGCCATTCATTATTGAGGGGGAACTGGGGAATAGGTGGAAATTACTGGCAAGATGATTTGAAAGCCCTCCCGTTTTCTGAACATTTCTCTTTGGTTTCTTGCAGATTTGAAAGGTCGCTAGGAGCTAATGAACCTCAGATAGCAAAGCTGTCTCTTGTTTGTTTGTCATTTTGAGTTTTTCTGGTTGATTAAGATCCATGCTGGCAGGAAGGTATAAAACAGCAAGTTTCTGTGCGTATAGTGAGGTCACATTTACCTACCCTGAAAAACTGCTCAACTTACCAGGAAAAACTGTTAGTCCCAAGGACTAACAGGCCAGCTCTCGGCAGAGGACACTTCTGTGTGGTTCTGTTACCCACATTTCCTTTTTTTTATTCCTAGGTCCCATGGGCTTTCAACAGCATCCACTAATACAGTGTTGTGCCAGATAATCTGCACCCCAAGACAGGCTGATTCTAGGGCTACTGTCTATTTGGGAATGTCAAAATATGTCTTCTTTCTCCACCTGAGAACTTGATCTGGGGTGAATTTGAGGACTTTGTCTGGTTTTCCATCTGGTCACTCACTTGGAGTAGCAACAACAGAAGGCCAAATGCAGAGATCACCTCCACAGCACAGATGTGGTGAGTCCTGCACATCTGGACACGTCACCCTTTTCGGATCTGTGCTGTCCAGATGCCCAGTGGAATGCAGTGTGGCCATTGCTTCGACATATCAACAGTCCAGTTGTAAGGGCCTGTCACACCAAGCTGAAAAATGATGGAACCTGGAAAAATGCCCATTGTTTGTGAAGCAATTATCAATTAGTGCTGCGAGAAAGTCCTGCCTGGTGAGCCCAATGCACACAGGACACACTGGTCTGCACATACACTGCGTATGAACAAGAAATATGCCACAGCAGAGCTACTGAGTTATACGTACTGGTAATGCACTGGAGCACGGGAGGCTTGATGACTGCTGGATTTGTCAGATCCATTCTAGTTTGCATTCACGCTAGCAAATGCTAGTCAAAAGTATGTTAATATCCCTATTCACCACCATGACTGATGACTCATGTTAGTCCTATTCCACTGGAGAGTCCTTGAAGGCCGATTCTCATGCTTTTATCAGTAGAATCATGTCTCTCCTCTTACAGCTCCAGCTCTGGGCCCAAATGACTATGGTAAAAATAAAAAAAGAAAATTAAATTCCCTTTACCTGCTTCTGCTCCCAATCTGCACAGAGCTAAGGACAAACACCTCATTGTTCTCCTTCCTTTAATCGTGGTGTTTAGGAAAGCTCAGGGTTCGCAGCACCGCACTGAGCAGCACCCATTGTTTCTGCTGAAACTGTGGGAGAAGCTGAAGGTGCCTCAGCACTTGGTGAACATCAGACCCCTCCCAAGAGCTGTTGACTGAAGTGGGAACTTACTGTTTCCACTCACACCGCAAGTGAAATAACCCTGGGGAACAGAATCTTTCTTGATGAAAGCTTTTCTGCCTGCTTTTACACCAGCTGCACAAGTTTTGCATTTACTTCAGGGCATCCTTCAGATATACTGGTGGGTGCTCATTGCTTTGTCTCTGTCAGAGACAGTGCCCACTGCAGAGCTTAGAGAAGCCTAAAGCTTCTCAGTGAAAAGTGACTTTACAGACACAGCTTAAAATGTTTTGAGGGTTAAGAGCCCTGTTTCCATCAAACAACTCAGCCTACTCAGGCTCAGAGCTTGATATTGTCCACACCTTACCTCCTCCGTGTTGGGGGGGAACCATTTGGGACCCCTACCACACGATTCTTGTGTTCATTTCCCACCAGTACCACCCTGAAAGGACAGCACACTTTTGAGTGCACCTACAATGCAAACATCACCATGAATTGACATCCACCCACAGTGTTACAGAGCCCACCATCAAAACACAGGGAAGGCTTGGACCAGAGCACAACCAACATCTGGGCCAGCAAACCATGACCAGCTTGGATATATCTACATACATACTGCAAAGTGCTGACTTTAGTGGACAGGGGTGGACATCTTGAGGAGTCTGCGTTCCCCCGCTAACTTCAGCGCCTGTTAGCACATGATGGGAAGCCACCACCATTGTGTGATTTCACAGGCCCACTCTGCACCCCAGCATGAAGATTCCCCTTATCTTCCCAGAGAGAATCAACCAGCGCCAGAGTGTGTTTGCTCTCCAGTCCAGGCATGACAGAGGCTGCCAAGGAGCCAAATATTGGGCACACAAAATCTGGGCCTTCTTTTGAAACTCTTGCCTAGCCCAACACAGAGCTGGCTTGAACTTCCAAAGCAGCGAGCGCCCATGGAAAAGCAAATCCTTTTCCACCTCCTCCATCAACTATGACCTCAACCCTTTTGCCTTTCCCTGCTGCGAGCAGACCTCTGTCGAGTGGCATTGCCTCACCAGCTCTGACCCTTCCACTGAAATGCATCCCTGCTCCCGCAGGGGACAGGGAGCAGATGTTTAATCACACATCGCAGCACAACAAAGTGGCGCAGACCAGGGAGCGAAGGCGGATTCCACACTCCAGTGAAGCTGCAGGATGGGTTTTAGTAGACAGAATGCAATTATCCAAATCATAATTTACTCAAGACATAAATCTTTTGAAATAGTAACAACATTTAGCACATATAAAGCGTTATATGTGTTCAAAGCACAAGTGGTAATGTTTATGCCAAAAATGTTTGAACTTCCAATAATTAATAATAAGCAAGGAAATTGCATAGATGGGAGTTTTTTTCCCAGCTTTAATTCACAGGAGCAGCATTTTTTTTTTTCCAGGAAAACTTTGCTCAGATTTCTCCCTGTCTTCTGTAGATCCCAGCTTTCCTCCCAAAGCTGTGCCAAGGGATAATTAAAATAAAAATCCCCATCCCATAGAAAAAAAGGAGTGCTGAATCTTAGAAAAACAAAGAAAATTAAATGAAGATGTGATTCTCTAAGTGGACCACTTCTTCAGGCTAAGTGGATAAAAATAAATTAGACATATACATACCCACTTATATGTACATATAAATGCGTAGATGTATACAAAAAATACAAAAGCGCACACTTTGGATATGAACCTTTATTCCCGACCAACTCCATCCATCGCAGATAACGGTACGAGGCTCACAGTGATGTTTCCTATTTCCTCAGATATGGGATCCAAAAAGGAACAGGTTACATCATCCTGTAACTTAAAAACCACACGGAGATGGCTATAACATGTACGGGTTGGTAAGCGTCCCCTTCTGCCTCCTGCCACCACCTCCGCTTTCAGAAAAGCCTCGGTGTCATTTGAGAAGCACAGGCGGGATCAAACCTTGTCTTTGTGGGGAGTGGAAGACCCCCAAATCCCCATCAGCTGGCCAAAACAGACGCACTCCTCAGGATACCAGGAGATTTAACCTGCCTATGCACAGCTTGTCTGCAAATCCGCACCCTTCATATGCAAAATTTGGGAATTTGCTTGTAAAAGAGTCTGCTCCGTAGCCAAACGCATGGGATGAGCCCTGGTTTTCTGAGCCTGATTGGGACTGGGCTGAACAGCCAGCTCTCACTGGAGCCGCGGGGGGAGCCTGGGATGTTTTTTCATGAGAACAGTCAGCACTGTGTTGCAAAAAAAAATGAAGTCATGTCTCTGGACAGCTCTTGGAGCCAGAATTCATTTGTCTCACTCTGTTCTCCTAAAGCATCAATAATGGCCAACGTTTTGAGCACTAGTGGCACATTGGCGAACTCACCCGAGCTCCAGGGCCTGTTTCTCATTTGTATATTTACATAAATTTCCATATGGCATAGAAAAACAATAAATAGAGGTTGGAATGGAATTCTGTAATTTTCCATGTATTTGAGGGTTTTTTCCTGCAAGTGGTCGAGCACTCAGTGCCTGATTCAGCACAAGGGCCTAAGCCTTAGCTTTAAATTAAGCATCTGCTCAAGTGTCTGGGGCTGGAGTGCTGAGCTGTCTCTGCTCTCAGAGAAGCAGCCCAGGACAACGGCAAGAGCACAGGCATTTTTTAACAGCTGGATACATCGTCTTATAGATGCTAATGGGATAGGAACCTTAGAAACAGGCTGAGATTGGGAGGGAAACTGCTAGAGGAATAAGCTGGGCCATGGTGCAGAAGCGGGTAGATGTCTTGTTGAAATGCAGTTCGTGCCTGGGCGCTGGATGTGCATAGTAAGAAGGCTGCAGCCTTGCCTCGACCTGGCAGGGGATACACCCGTGTGCATACACATGGACACCACGTTCACTCAATGCACACATCAGCCTGATTCCCTGGGTCATGCTCTTCCCTCAGCCTGTTTTTATTAACGGCGGAGCTTGACGGAAAGCCCACAGTATCACAAGCCCAGCTTCCAGATTGGGAAACAGGTTGGCCCTCAACCTCCCCCAGGCAGGGATGCAGAAGAAGGAAAGGCAACAAGAGGCCTTCTGGATGCAATAAGTGTACTGAAATATATTCTTTCATTAAAAAAAAAAAATTAAAATCCAGGGAAACAAACAAATATTCCACGCAACCAAGGCACTATCAAAGCAGCAACTTTGGTTTGAATACCTGTTCTAGGCACAGTTAAACTGAGCAGGCTGCTTGAATTTTCCCCACAGCAGGATGCCTGTGGGGTTAAGGCTTTCTGAACTTGCCGTGCCCAACTTTCTCTCCCTCTCCCGCTCAGAGGGGAGACTGACTCATTTGGTTAAAAATAAAAACACTGCTATCTAAACTTTAATGGCTTTGTTTCTCATTGCTGCAGGCAGTGGTTCATATGCATTCCAAACAGCACTTTGTACCAGACTGCAAATGTACCGTTTTGGAAACTATTCCACCTGAAAAACAGTATCTTTCATCACTCTGCCTTGCACTGTTGGGGACCAGGAGCAGACACCGGGGAGGTGATGGGGTGGAAATGAGAGATGCTGGCTCAGTGGCAGGGATGACCCTTGCTGCAGCCTGCCCCTGCCACCACTGGAGGACCTGGAGGCAGCCTGCAGATGAGATTGGGATGGAGGGTGGTGAGCGGATGAGTTGGAAGTGCTGCTGGGTAGGGCTTCAACCTGTGCTGGAAGAGAAAGTATTTGATATGTTGGGGCAGGGGGGTGATGCCAAACTCACTGAGGGGCCAGACCAGCTCTATCAGAGAGGCTGTGCTCCCTGCACACCTCCCATCCATGGGCTTTCGCTGCCCAGAGGCTCCCCTACCCACCCAGAGCAGACTTCTGACTGTAGCATGCGCTGACGTACACGCTCCAGTTGAACCTTCCTAGCGCAGGGATCAACAGCAAGGAAGAGGGGAAAGCTGGAGCTGGGGGTTGCTCTGCTCACCAGCACACACCGCACCAACACTTGCTGCACACTCTGGTAGCCCTTGCTGAAGCCTATTCCATGGCATCTTCGCCGCTAGCGTCACTTGTGCCAGGACAGTTGTGTTAGACCACGTATGCTATTGCCTGCCGAAACGCCGCAGCTCCGTGTTGCTGCAGAGACAGAGCAGTCTTGCGAATGCACGCCTGGACGCAGCTGAGCCAACCTGCGGGGCCCATATCCCTGCTCACGAATGCATATGTATCCCCCTTGCCCACACAAATCCCATGCAGACCACGGGGTTGTCTGAGCTTGCGCAAGGGAAAGGCCACAGTAAGGCCTGGGATAGGCAGCTTGTGCAATGGTCATCGCTCCAGCCCCATGCTTTAAAAAGCAGCGTGGTTTTGCTGGTGGCCCCACTTCTGATGCTGAGTTGCTCAATTTGTGAGAGTCGTTTTGTCTAACCTTTGACTGGCAGTTCCCCGAATCGCTCCTGCTCCCACGGAATGAGTGACTAGCCTCTCACTGCTTTTTACGTCGTGGGAGATGGTTTAAAAGGGACAGACAAAGGAATCTGAATTGGGGGTCACAAAGGGATGGTCAAATAACCCGTCCTCCAAGGGGGTTACATATTCGACTCGTGCATATAATGACTTTGTGGTGTTACCCTAGCAACTAAAGCTCAGAGATGATGCAATCAAATTTGGGAACGATGTGATTAGAAATGACAGGCAAGGGGAAACAAAGGGAAGCAAACTTGCTGTGGCAGCTGGGATGCAGCGCTCGGCCCGTAATGCATGTATCGGGGCTGCGAGACATTCTTCCGAGCAATTACACTAAATATCATATTCTATTTGCCAGCTAATTACAGAATATCATTCAGCGCCTGCCGTCCAGCCTGTCCCTGCTCTCCCCACTGTGGTGAGGCCCAGGGAATGGTACTCTCATTAACCTGGCTGTGTTTGATCTGCTCTTACATTTTCACTTGGCACCTGCCCAGCACAAACTGCTATTTGCTTTTTGCCCCTCTCTGCATATTCCCTTCCCCGCATCATGGCCCGCCTCTCACCAGGGACCCGCTGCTCTCCCTCGGCAGTCAGGCACCCCTGTCTTTGCCAGGACCCCTCCAAGGGGGAAGCAGTGCTGCCGAGCATCTTAAAGGGGAGTGCTTTGCTTGGGGCTGCAGGTGGGGGGCTGCAAGTGCTCAGCCAGCCTTTAACCCCCCAGTGTTCTATGTTTGCAGGCCCCAGTTGCTCTATGCACCACCTGAGGGCTAATAGCACCGTAATATAAAGCTTAAATATCATTGAGGCTTGCACTGCTTGAGCCCAGCTGCCCAGATATTCTGCTGGCTTCCCACACCCACCTGATTTCATGCAGAGTGCGAGGCCATGGGCGTGCAGCTCCGCTGCACGGCGTGGGGGACACCCTGCCCACCCTCCACGAGACCCCCTGCTTGCTGTCGCCCCCCCTTGTTTGGAGGGGGTGGCGGGGTCAGGGGACCCGTGTTTTGGGGTGGGTTTGTTTACCTGCCCTGGGGATGCACACAGGGCTCTGCCCCTCTGCTCCTGGAAATAATTGCCTGGGAAAGGAGAGAGAAACAAGTGGAAATATAGGGAATAGGGACTGGCACTGTAAATATTACTGATGATTCATAATCCCTTTTTCTCAGAATTTCAGGTTTCTTAACTATTATCCCTCTCGCCGGAAGCCCTGGCTGTTCTTTTGACAGGTTTATGTGACCCAGCAGGCACTGTTCATTCATTTTCACTGTAAAAACAACAGGCGCAATTCTCTATTGCTCGGTACCTGGCGGTGTCATTAGCGTAGTGCTGAGGATGAGGAGGGGGAATGGGAAGCAAGAAGAATTACTGCTGCTCTGATGTGACGCCTCTTTACCACCATCCCTGCTGTCCTCGGCCGTCGTACGTATCTGACAGCAACCGAGAGTCACCTCAAGGATGCAGAAACCAAACGTTTCCAAAGGAGCGCTGAGAAGGACACAAAACCGATGCCATTTCTCTCCCAGACCCTCTGGCCTTGTCTCCACTGCCAGAAAAAGAAAGAGTGATTTGAAATATGCATCACCTGACATGTTTTAAGATTCTTGTGGTGACAGGATACTGTGGTAGATGGTCAGGATGAACTCTGACGTTGTCTCTTGTGAGCAGGATAGAGAAGGCTGTTCCTAAATTAGTATTTTAACTTGTGAGTTAGCCACTTGGTAAATGTGTAAACTGCCTTTTCCCACCCTCCCTGTGTAGCCATAGTACCTCTGCTGTTGGCATCCCCCTAAGATCTCTTCCCCTCCTCCCCATTAATTTCTCCCCTGGGGGGGAATGAGGGCAGGGAGAGGGGATGGAGGATCTGGCTCACCTGATTTCTCCTATTTTCAGTATCTCTAGAAAGCTAAAGAAGCTCCACCTTCCATCACCCTGTGAGGGCACTGTGACCCCGTGCTGGCCAGGAGGATGGCTAGACCTCACCATAGCCATCTTCCCCAAACCTCCGGCTTGGCTTGGCTTGGCTTCCCTCTTAATCCAGGTGGTAACATCAGTGAGGTGCCAGAGGGGACAGTGAGGGTGGGGGCTGAGGTTTGGGTTTCAGCTCCCATCTCAGGGACACCTCTCCAGTCCCACACCTACATCTTCCTCGTTACCTCCGCGCGGGGTCCCAGCCCGGCTGCCTCGGGCGGATGCCGTGGGTACCACTTCCATGCCGCCCATCAGTGGGGAACCGCAGCACCGCCGCTTTCTGCCGCTCCTGCAAAGCAGCATTTTAGTAGCAATCTCCATCTCCCCCAGCCTTCTCCCGCTAGTCCCCATCTTGCATCCACGAGCGAGTTGTTTGAAATGGCTGGGGCTGGGATGCAATGAGCCCCGGCAGGTGTCTGCGGAGCACCGTGGGCCTGCAAAATTCAGACAGATCAAACCACCGTAGGATGCAAGAGAGGGAGAACAGCTGAGAAGGCAGCAAACATGAACGGGGGAGCTGCTATTGCCAGATGGGGCACGGGGAGCTGAACTTAATTTGAATTGCTTGCAGGCTTAGCAGCCAGGCAGAAACAAATCATCGCAAATCCATCTAATGCAAACTAATGCTGGTCATTAGAAAGCAGGCTAGAAGAGCGCTGCCTGCATCGGGGAAAAGACATTAGGAAGAAAGTTTTTGAGCAGGTTTCTGAGCCAAAATACATCATCTCTGAACAATTTACTCTTCATTTACTGTTGTTCTCTGACCTGGGAGGGTTGGTATCTTTTTTTTTTTTTCCCCACAAAGAAAAAGTAGCCCAGGATGATTTCGCTTGTACTGTGGCCAGCTTTTTAGCAATGTTGGGCAGAAGGCAATGCTTGTGGCTGTCAGCAGAAGACCCAGCCACTCAACATCACTTAAAAGAAGAGTAGCCCTTCCCTCCACACATGCATCAAGGGTAATATCTGTAATTGGACTGATGCAATTCTGGAATGGAAAACAGAACAGTCCTGTCCGTGACTGGCACCGACCACAACCCCCTTCCCCACCAACACGGCTGCCACAGCGGTGGTTTAACAAGAAACAAATGCTTTTTGATAACCGTTTGTAAAGACCAAACAAATCAATAGTTCCCTCTCAGCTGCAGACCTTGGATGAGTTCTCCTAACCCTCCTGGCTACTAATGGAAGGCAGCAGCACAGCTGAAGGGACACCAAGCCATTAAAAAGTTATCTTTCAGAAATAACCTGTCCTTTCCCAAAACAGCCCCTTCGCTTATTCAAAATGGCTTCAGCTTCAAGGCTGTTTCCAAAAGTTTTAGCACATTTGCTGTCTTGTACTTCATTTCACGACACAGGACAATTTCTCAGCACTGAGTACTGGGCATCAGTTGTCAAACAGCTTGTCTTACCGAAGACTAACAAGGAAAAGAAACTGAGCCATAGGCACTGGCCTGGTCCCAGCCTAACCCCAACGCACACTGGGGTCAGGAATGGCTGGGAAGGCTGGAAACCCACCCTGCAGTCTGGTACCACGAGGTGGTTGGGAGCCTTGAGGGGAAAAAAAATAAAAATCACTGGAAAATGCTGATGGAATTTTGCAAAATTTTTGCCAAAGCACAGATGGAAACTGTCAGAATCCTGCAGCAGTCATCGTCAGGCCTCCAGACACAGCCTCACAGGGTGGGTCATCCACAGTCAGGGTATTTGAAGCCCTCCTATGGGTCCCAGGGGACAGGAGCTCCACCTCAAGGGTACTGCAGGCAACTCAGAGAGTATTTTTTTTTTGAGAAAGGAAAAGAAAAAAAAAAAAAAAGTCTTTTCTGGCTGAAATTACTCAGCATGAATTTTTTGCTTTCCTGAATCAGGAGGAAAATTTTCTGTAAGTCTCCAAGTCTCAACCCGCTGTAGGAGCCTGCAAGTGACGTGCAAAGAGCATCGTTTCTCTCCTCATGCTTCAGCTGCGCATGCCTAATGCAAGCCAGGGAATGTCTCATTACTGGACCTGAACTGAATTGGCTTTTGGGGAAATGACCTCTTGTTTTGGGGTGTCTTCAGAGGGAGGAAGGCTCAGGGGAAAGAGGCTACAGGATGGGAGGTCTTGGGAGGAGTCTGTAATTCTCCTTGGGACTGTTAGAAAATCACCCCCTGCTGTTTCTCTCTAGGGGCTTCAGAATGAGATTTCAATAAACTCTGTTAATTTTCTATAAAACCCCATCAACTGCCTTCACATTAAATCCTATAGCACTTTTGCAGACAGCTCCAGGGAACGATAACCTGGACTTTTGCCAAAAGAAAAGAAACTCAGCAAGTGAGACTTTCCACTCAAGCTGGCTCATGGGCTGCCAAGCTGGACAAGACCATCTCTTCCCCTGCTCAGCCCGTCCTATATTCTGAGCCAAAGACATTCCTCCTCCTCCTCCTCTGCCAGGGCTCACCTGACACCCCACCAGCATGCTTTGCACAGGTCTGTCTGACCAGTATAGGGAGGTCTGGCTTTAAACTGGGTGAACATTTCTTCGCTACTGACTCAGCAGACCAGACACTCTTGCCCATCACCTCCCAAGGAAGGAGGAATCTGTGTGATGCCGATAGACCTTCCTTTCCTACGTTACATCCCAACAACTTCATGGAGCAGCAGGCACTCAGCAGTTGTTGCCTGCCTGATATTCAGTCTCCGGAGCCAAGAGCAACCAGCTAACCAGAGGAGAGTGACCACAGAGAAGCCCACTCAGTGCTACCAGTGCAGCATCAGTCTCCACTGCAGTCCATGGAAGACGCCAGCTGCTGTAGATCCATCTGAGCTAGTTTTAAACCATCCCGCTTGGGCATCCATGCAGCTGAAGTGGGAGGAGTTTCAGCAGGGGCTATGGAAGCCATTGAGGAAGACTATGAGGAAGGTGACCAACCTTTGCTGAGGACCAAAGTGCCCTGATGCCCTGCTTACACCTCCATGTTACCAAATGCAAAGTCTTTGTGACATTGGGATAGACAGATGCTCTATTGCACTGCCCAGAAGGGGTGAGACCCTGAAGCTGTCATCTTGCCTTGGCTCCAGGATTTTGTAACCTGTGTAGGTGTGGCTAATTACTTGGCTGTGTTTTCAGATAATGTCTTTGCTGTATTTTAAAGGCAACCAATTTTCTTTCTAGGTGTTTTTTTTTTTCTTCCCACATCTGCACTTGTAACTATTTCTATCCTTTCTCTTACCATCTTTAACCTGCCTTATAATAATATGCAAATTAGAGGCATTGGAGCTGGCAGAAGCATCATCTTTTGCTGCTTTTCAATACAAAGTGGTGTGAGCCCACCTAAGCAAACACAGCACCGCCCGCCCGCCCGTTAGCACACTGTTACCTGCACTCCAGGAGACCCTGTCCAGGCTCTCGGCGAGGAAGGAGTTAATGTGTTTGTCTTGCACAGGCAGGGATTGAAGCCAGACTGGTCTCAGCTGGAGAGAATCACTTTATCAGGAGAGGTTATGAGAAAAAGAAACTCTTAAAAGACTCTCCAGCAGAGTGTAGAGCTGGTGGGGATTTGTGTTGTTGGGACCTGGGAGCAGGCGCTTGTTGTGGAAGCCTCTGCTCATCTCCTTCGGGGGCAGATGTCGGTGCTCGGTGTTCACCATTAAAGCTGGGTTTTTGAAGGAGGTGGCAGGCAGGGGCAGAGCGGCAGAGGGAAGGGGCTTCGCAGTCACACACAGCTTTTGATGTTCTTCTGATTGGGAACAGCTGAAACCCTCCATGTTCTTCTCATGACAGGATTCCCAAATCGGAAGTGATTTTTTTTTTTTAAATTATTTGATAAAATGTAAAGTTTTTTTCAAAGACTTAATTAAATGCTTGTGTTTCGGGTCAGTCTGCAGATTTAGTTTCAAATCGGCACAAAAAGGAAACATCTGGGATCATATAAATACTGTTTGACTTTTATTTCTTAAACTTTTCCTTTCCTTCTGGTGTGATATGCACGAGCAATAGTTCTGCTAAGCACACGGTTCTTTTTCTTTTCTTATTTAGAAAAGCAAGAAGTTTACATGTAGGAAATTTAAATACAGGTTTAAAAAAACAATTCCTGGACTTGAGAAAAAGTCAGGTTGAGAGAGACCACAGCTGCAGGCAGAGAGCAGTCGGCATTGCCAGCCTGTTCAGTACATCCAGATGGAAACCCCGGCCTCTTCACGGAGGATGCCAACACGGGGTCATTCCCCAGGGCGAGCACTGGTCCATGAACTTTCTGCCAGGAAACCCACAACCCTACTTGCAGCCCATCGTCTCTCCTTGCTGCTTCTATTTAGTCACCCCCAAATGATCCTGTCTTACCTCCTGCCACGTAACAGGGTGATCCCAGCATTTGAAGGCGGTCACCATCGCCATCTCCAAACCCTTTCTGTGTAGGATCAGGCACACATGCACTAGCGTTTTGGCGGGTTTCTGGTTTAATTTTCGCAACTGTTATTTTGTGACTGTTTTGCCGCTGCTATTCACCTCCCCTCCTCCTTTTTCCTGACATGCCAACAAAAAAAAAAAAAAAAGGAAAGGAGCTTAAACATATTTTGCGGTTAAACCACTTTTTTTTTCATGTCGGCTGGTTCCCACTGGGCTGAAAAGCAATAAAAAGTCAGGAAGAAGTATGGGCTCCCCTCTCAGCTTTGTCATATGGATGAATAGCACAGTAAAAAGCGCTGAATGCTATCGGTTAAAACGAACTTGCTGCTCTTCCAAGTACATTTTGCAATGCTCTGATGCAAAGGGGTGGGGGATCGGATGGTGAAAATCCTCTCACAGAGATGGATCTTTTGTCAGGCTAAAGATTTTTGCATTAAAAAGAAATTTGGGTTATAATCACTCTACCCACAGCAACATTTTCAGTCCTCCCTCCCTCTGCCCTCACCCCCCTCACTTTTCTGTGGCACTGAAATAAATCTCAAGGTAATGTAACTTTCAGCAAGACTATCTGTGAGCATCTTGGAGGCTCTGTCAATAAGAGGCCAGACAAGTAGTGCTGAAGTGCAAAGATCCTCTTATTATCTCGCTTTGCAGCCCTTCCTGGGCATTCCTCTCCCTTGTGTTCTTCATCAGGTCCCTGATCACGATGATAAGGGGGGACAGGGATGACGAGTGAAAAGGCAGGGGGGAATAGCAAAACCAGATGACAAGACTTTGTAGTATTTCGCATCTTCGCCAGGAAGAATGGTCTGGAATGTTAATATCTAATTGCAGATAAAAGTAGATGAGCAATTGCTGGAGAATTTCCCATTAAGATACTCAGATACTTAGAAATCGCTTCTTGCTCGGGTTTTGATCTCCTATTGTCTAGCGAGCTGAAAGCAGTTGACTTCAGGAGAAAGCGGGCTCCATTGTGTAAGATCCCTTTCCAGCAGCGACAGCCGGACTGGAGTTTTCAATAAAACAGGTTTTTCTTTTCTCTCTCACTTTCTCTCCTCCCCCCTACACCCCTCCCCCCCGCCTTTTTTTTTGTTGGAGTAAAACCAACTTCTCAAAACCCAAACCTTCCCGAAGAACATCTCCACCCTGATAAGATGGTATCCCTCTCTGGCCAAGAGGGATGTACAGTTAAACCCTCCTACAAGGGGAAGGAGACCTCAGAAGAGCAGGAGATTATCCAGGATTATTGAGTGCCTGGTGCTCAAACCACCTTGATCATATGGATGCTGGAAAGGTCAAGTCTCTGCCAGGTCGATCAAGAGCAGGGATTTGAATCTCGGTCCCTTGCATGCCCCCAGAGACCCCAACAACTGAGTGCTTTGGTGAGGACAAGCTTGTCAGTGATCTCAAGTTCAGAATGGGTGACACTTAAATTTTAACCAGCTTTAGAGGTTGGAGAAGCCATTTTCTGCCTAAACCTACCCAGATCCTCTCCTTTCTTTTGTCCCTTTCTTCAGTTGCTAGGGATGAACCACCTGTTTCTAAGACAAAAAGAGTCTCAGACAAGGGTAAACCCCGTTGTTTTACAGACATACCACCAGAGCTGTGGAAAGGGTCTGGCTGCAGACATGCTCCTGCCTGCACAAAGGCTTTAACTTGGGCAGCTATGGCCAGCCTCAACCTGCAGACATGCATTCGTAAAAGCAGAGAGCAGTGTGTCCCATGAAGACAAGGGGGGGATCTCAGTGAAAAATAATTTGAGATTTTTTCCTTCCAAGTTTTTCTGCCTTGTCTAAACATAGATCTTCACAGATCTGCTTTCACTGGGGGGAAATTAAGTGGGTGGGGGGACGTTCTGATATTCCACTCTAGTTGGGTTTGGTTATGCTCCACTGCAGAAATGCTGAGGAAAAATAAAATAATGGAGTTTTATCCCTTGGTATCCTCACCTCACAGGATATTTTTGTGGCCATCCCATCACACCTATCACTACATTGGGAAGCTGGAAATAGTTTTGGGGTTTCCAGGGTGGACTGGGGGTTGCTGAATAGAGACACACACCAGTACAGGCACGGTACCCTGGCACCGGACACTGTACACAACAGCCAGTACAGGAGGAGGAGGTGAAAGGAGTTGACCCTCCCCTTGACAGCCCTGGAAGAGGAGATACCAAAAAGGAGGGATATAGTCATGGCCTCAGCACCTTTGAAAAGAAATGCTGCATTGCAAACCCATGGGCTGAAGGGACCTTTGAAGGGTCCAAGTCCTGCTCAGAGAAGGTCTAACTTGGGTCAGGCTGCTCAGAGCTGGTCCAGTTGAGCCCTGAATATTTCCAAGGCAGGAACTTCATTCAAGCTCCATTCAACCCCTCTCATTGTGAAAGTTTTCCCTTGTATCTAGTCAAATTTTCCCGTATTGCTACTTGCGACCAACACTACTCATCCTTTGCTGTGAGAAGAGTCTGGCTCTGCTTTTACTGAAATTCGGGTGGGAGGAAGGGTCTGACTTGTGGAACTTGGTACTACAAAACAACCATGGAGGGCACGGGCTCCGGGGGATTCAGAGAGTGATAGACAGATAATGAACATCCATAGATAAGCGGATAAAATGCTTACAAGGGATATAATCCCTTCTGTTCCTGGTGATAAGCCAGCTGCTGACTGACAGAGGCAAGGAGGAAAACCCTTCTGGGAAGATTATTCCAAACCTGGTGAATATAAGCCATGGATACTTGCAGGACTGGTTGTGGCAATCTCAGAGTTATTAGTGGTTATCTCTGGAAGCAGCAGAAGATTGGAAAGGGACAAAAAATGCCTAACTTTTAAAAAGTGTTGGGCATGTGGACAGAACTATAGACTCACCAGTTTAATTTCAGTCTATGAAAAATCAAGATAGAAAGATATGAATACACAATTCACGGGAATCTGGGAGGTGTCAAGGAGAGGAGTCTCGGTGATCATGGATTTGTCAAGGACACCCTTCTTCAAACACCTCTGTGACAAACCAGAGAAATGGACTGAAAAAATAAGAGGTTGAGATTCAGCTGGGGCAGCCAGAAAGTAATATGCCTAGGGATGATGGACTGCACAGGTGAGCTAGGCTTCAGTTCAGCAGAAAAAGACATAAAGTTTATTTTGTTCCACTAAGTGAACATGAGTCAGTGATATCAAGCTGCTACAAAAATGGCAAACATCATCCCAGGTTGTGTAAGAAGGCAGATGATGCAGGAGACAAGCATTAATCCTGGGGACTGGTGATGCCACAGCAGAGCTCCATGGCCAGAGGGGTTACCACATGGGAATGAAGAGGTGGGAGAGCCATCAAGGGGAAGCAACAGGGATAATGAGAGCTGGAAGAAATTATTTCTAAGGAAAATAGTCTAGAAAAGAAGGAAAGTGGAACCTCAGTTTGGGTAACACAAGCTTTGTGTATAAAGCCAGTTTTGGAAAGAGAAGTTCATGGCAATTTCTTTTACGCCTGGATCTTGGATTGGACTCAAAGCTTTAGCCAAAGGCAATGCCTGAGAAGGGCAGCTTGGAGGAGCCCTGGAAGAAGAGATTGCCAGACTTATCTGAGGATTGGTGGGTGGCTGTAAATAAAGCTTAGGATATACCCAGGCTCTGCGTCATGGGAAACTGCCCGGCGTGGCCCCCAGCATCTGCTGCTGCACTGCAACAGGATAGCAGACAGGCTGGGAAAATGTATAATTTAAGGTTTTTCCTTTTGTTGAGTGGCTCCTGCTGCCTATGCAGGCCTGACAGGAGGAGGGGGGAGTGCCAGAGCCATGGTCACCCAGGAGGTGACACAGTGGCAGTCTGCTGGGCTGGGATAAGGAGTCCTCACCCTTGTCAGCATCCCAGCCACTGCTGGCTGCTCAGCAGCACCGGACAGGGAGGACGGGAAGGTTTGAGCAGAGAAGAAAGAAGCCTTGCCCTTGGGTTCATCTGCTGCTTTTTGGGGTCTTGTTTTTTATTTTTTAAGGAAAGAGATCCTTCAGCACCACTCATGGCTGCCACCTCTCACTGGTTTTCTGGGTGAGGAGGAGAAGAGGCATAAGAGAAGGCATTCAACAGTCTGACAGCAAGCACAAAAGCATAATCTCCACCAGAGAGCAGCAGCTAGCAGGGAGGAGTCCTGTTGGACCATCCCAAATGGATCCCTAAAGTCTGAACAGAGCAGCCTTGGGCTGCAAGCAGTCTACATAGAGCTGATCCATCTCGGAGACCCTCTTTGATGAATGTCTGGGGTGAAATAACTTTTTTCCTTTGCAGAATCACAGTTTGATAGAGAAGTAGCAGCATATAACAGCTACTGAGAGATGGGCAGAAGCCCAGGAGAAGAGCGGGGAGAGGGCCCAGCCTTCCCCTGCTCCTTGGTCTGCTGGCAGGACAAGCGCCAGACAGCCCCGTGCTGCTTCCAAGAGCCAGGCAGCAGAAAATTATTCATGTCAAGTGAGTGCAAAATGGTGTGCAGACAGTCAGCCTCCTATTGTCTGTGTCCTTGGCCGGCTGCCAAGCCCTGGTGCCTTGGCCAGGGCAGGGGGAAGGAGCCCAGGTTGATTGACATCTGCTCTACTCAAGCTACAGCAGAGAAGGAGGCTACAGGGCAATGTGCTGTTCTCTCTCCCTCCCATCCATCCATGGTTGTGCCGGAGATGTCAGCAAACACCTCTGTCTCTCCCAAGAAGCTCTGGCTTTGTGGTGGTGGCAGTTGGCCATCTCCGGTCATCCAACAGGTTGCACCATGCTTAAATCTTGACCCCAGCTGCTGGCATTCCACCACAAAACCTACCGTGGGTGTCTGTAATCGGCTCTACAGTGGTGTGAAATGCAGGAAAGGAAGGCTTTATGGCTTGTGGGGACCTTCTCCTCTCATGCCATGAGGCTAGCGAGCATGAGGCAGACCTTGATCTCACCTGGGAGTATGGTGGAAACCAGGAGAAACTTCTGGCAAGACTCAGAACCCCAGTAAAAGAAAGAGAGAAGAGCATGGGGTTTTCTACGTTAATTAAGGGGATAATATCCATACTGACGAAAAAAATGGCTTACAGCACCGTTAATGTATGCAATCCTAACATATGCTAAGTCATCAAAAACATGGCATTTTAAAAATATCCAGCACACTTGAAGCAAATATCAGCCCGTGTTATATGCAGGCTTTACCAAAGATGACTTTCAGTCTCACTTACAGAAATCCAGGAAAGATTCTGCTTTCTGTCACCCAAGGGCAAGCCTCAGTATCAAAAGAGATAACATCCGTGGCTATAAAACACTGTGTATATTTATCCAGACTCTAAAGGCCATTTTTATAACTTCAATCTTGGTTTACTTTT
Source organism: Gorsachius goisagi (assembly GCA_018403395.1). Classification (NCBI taxonomy): domain Eukaryota; kingdom Metazoa; phylum Chordata; class Aves; order Pelecaniformes; family Ardeidae; genus Gorsachius; species Gorsachius goisagi. The sequence goes on from BOSO01005018.1 coordinate 19,365, forward strand.
CAATACTCTTATCTTTTTTTTGTGTGTTTTGGAAAATATATAAGGATTGGCTATTGGAACATGCAGCTTTGTGCAAAATATTTAATTGAAGCCCTTAATTGCAAGCTGTAAATGTAGTACTAGTGACAGATTGTAAAGCCAGAAACCATTTGGTCAACACACAACAGCTAACAAGGGTGTTTCAGCAAAGAGAGAGGAAAAAAAAGAAGCATATAGGACAGTATTTTAGCACAGGCATGAGTTTTATTGCAAGAAAAGAAACCTTTCAGAAAATTTAGGAAAAAGAGGAATGTAGGAATGTGTTATCCGATCCATAAGGCATATGATAAAAATCAGGCTTCTTTCTTTTTTTTTTAATGTAGGAAAGAATATCTACTTTAAATCAGCCAAAAGAAGTGATATATTATTCTTACTGAAAGTAATTTTGTCTTTAAACACTTCCAAGACTTCAAACAAAAACAAATCGAGGGCTGGAAATCAGTCTCTGGGAGATGTTAGCTGCTCCTGTTTGACTCGTGTTTCCTCTTGTTGCTGTAAAGCTTGGTTGATTCCTTAAATGTTTGAAATGACAAGCTTCTCTTGAGATGCGCGGCTGCAACTATTGTGCATCTGTGTGCAGACGTTCACCAAATAACTTCCCCGCTGCATTTGCTACATGACTGGTGAGATGCTTTATGTACAGCACAGCAAGGTCAGATGATGCTGCAGTCGTTACTGCTATAGCAGTAGCTGAAGCATAGAGTATTTGTATTAATTGGGGAATTAGTTATCTGTCAAGAGGCACCTCACTAAACGGTGTTAAGAAAAAAGGACAATAATTTCTTTAATGACTGCTCAGGTTTAAAGGCCCTCTTTAAGAATTAATTAAATTACGAAGACTATTTTGAGAGCTGGAAGACTTTTATACATAAAAATAAGGTTGTTTGGACTTATTGGGAAGAGAACTTCGGTTACTATTAAACCCTGATGAAACAAAAAGAATGACTCAGAAAATTGACTGAATAAAAGAAAAACTCTTAAGACGCGCTGAGAATTTCCCACCGCAAGAACAAAGGCAATTAGAAGCGTACTGCATCGGCATTCAGCAGCTTACATATTCACGAGCTGAAGACATTACTGGGTCCTTCCCCCAACGAAGGGATGACAGCAGCCAGTTTCATATTGAACATCATGTTACCCTTTCCACAAAGCAATGGGATCAAGCAGGGTCTGAAAACTCTGAGCTGAGCTGAAAACCACGTGTTTGTCCTGTCCATTGCCCCGGGCTCCTCTCAGGCTCAGTGTGCACGCAAGACAACTTAGCAGAGCGAAGCTCAAGAAGGGGCAGCCGCAGCGTGGCGTCTGCCCAGCCATATTTTCACAGATGAGATGAAGACATAAAATTCCACCACAAAATTTTATTTGCATTTTTTGAGCTGATTTAAAGGGATATCAAAACGCTCTTAATAATTCACAATCATAGAATCATAGAATTGTTTGGGTTGGAAAAGCCCTTTAAGCTCATCAAGCCCAACAATTACCCTAATCCTGCCATCCCACCACTAAACCCTGGCCCTAAGCACCTTGTCTGCCCGGCTTTTAAATCCCTCCAGGGATGGGGACTTGACCCCTTCCCTGGGCAGCCCCTTCCAGTGCTTGACAACACTTTCATTGAAAAAATTTCCGGTAAACAGCAAATTGGTTAGAAATGCTTTCTTGTGATGCAGAGACTGGCTAAATTTGTGTCACAGGGCAGGACAGTGGGATTTCATTCAGATGTAAGAACTTTGATACTCTTTGATATGCTTTTCTTAAGGCAGATCTTGCTATGGTTTCTTTTGAATAAGTGACTTAAATATTTGCACTGGCTTCACAGGGTTTACTTAAGATTATTCACGTTTCTTATTACTAGCTGTTTAGATTATCCCTGATATACCAAAATAGGATTTACAAGACTCCCCCCATACATATAGACAAGCCATGTCTGTGCCTTGTTTTTTATCTGCCATTAAAACAAGATTACAACTCATTTTAGGAAAAAAGTATTTAGATCCCCTCCAAGGGTAAATCCACTCTTGCCATATATAATCTCTGTTACGAAGTCTCTTCAGAGAGAAGTACAGAGGAAACTGTAACTGGAATAATTATAATTTATTGCTTACAATCTCATTTGGTTTAGAGTTTGCTTTTGTTTTCTTTGGCAATAAAGTAGCCACAAGTCATTCACAAAAATGGTTGCGGTTGTTATTTATTGAGACAACTTTTGAGGATGGGGTGAATAGTGGCATCACACCTTTGAACTGCCATGGAAGGCAATTTTAAAGATGGGGCCCTCCTCGTGCACCTTGCTTTTAGCTTTCAGCAGTTCCTGAGGCAAAGCCCAGCAACTGGAGATATCATCTCTAGTCCCGACCAGCCTGAAAGGTCCCTTCCTCCTGCACCTGGGAAAAGGGGATGTTCAGCACTTACAGCTTAAAAAACCACTTCCCTTGCCATTGAGGTGAATGTCAAGGCGTGACACCACTGGTTGTGTTGGGGGGTCCCTAAATTCAGAGGACAGTGCTACCCAGAGCCCCAGCACTATGCAAAGCCACAGTGGACACTTCCAAAGCCCGGCCATGCCCCGTTATGGGAATGATCGGTCCTTGGGAACAGTTTTTCTCCTTCTTCAGTGGAAACTGAATTGTGGACATCATCTGCTAAGGACATGCATGTTTGCCCTCTCCTGTGGTGTCAAGACTGGGAGAGCTAACAGGCCTGACCAGCCCCACCTGCCCCAGTCACCACAGGCTGTATTTAAGCCCAGACCCAGCAGTTAAGCTTCCCTTGGGCTGTGTGTGGGAGCTATCTCTGGACCTTTTATGGACATGCTGCTCCTCTATGTGCTGTCCCACCATACCCTGCCCCACCAACTGGCCTTTGGGGTGGATGCTGGACCTGCCTTGTCCCTACAAACCTCCCTAATGCTGTGGGTTCTCAGCAGCTGGCCCTGCTGCCCTGCTCAGGTATAATGGGATGGGGACTACAACAGCCCGTTGGCTCCTGGCCCTGAAGGAGCACCAGCCCTCATGGCATCTGGATGTGGGGGCCAGCAGTGCCACCTGCCTGACTGGTCATTGACCAGAGCACTTCAGAGGGCTGGGGTGGGCAGGGAGGCAGCAGGATTGTAAGCCATGAGGTGGGACCCAGCATGGGCAGGAGTCCCCACATGGGTCCTTCTTTGCAGATCAGTGCTGCACAGTGGAGCTGAGCCCTCCAGGCCACTTCTTCACACACAAGCCTTTCTACATGGAGGGCTGTGCTCTTCAGTGTGTGTCATGGTGACCTGCAGATGCATGAGAAGGTTTATCCCAGTGCGGTGAACCCTCCCTGCAAGCTGACTATCTGACCAGGACCCTTCTGCTATGTTTGTCCTCCTTAGGCCATGACGTCTACCAAGAGGCATCAGCTGACCTTGCTTTCTGGGGTGCATGGGCCAGGAGAAAGCTTGGTCACAGGACAGCAGTTTATCAACCTGTTGGCTTGTGCATCAACAGCTGTGAAAGGTGATTGCTGTATGTTTTGGTTTTTTTATATATGAGCTTGAAGGGTTTTAGAGGAGAAAGCCATCACCTGCAAACTCAGTGCTTACGCATGCTGCAAGACCCGGCTCGTTGCTTTCCTCTCCTCTTGTGTTCCCTTTGCTCATGTGGGACTCGGATGCTCTTCCTGGAGCTGCTGACAGAGCTGATCCCTGCAGAAAGCTGCTGCTCCAGCACCACAGAGCCTCTGCACCCACTGAGGACCCTACGTACCCCGGCAAAGCGAGCCATGAGCAGCTCCCAGCCAGACCAGGGGCGAGGTGGGAAGACTCTGCAGCTCCCTGCTCTGTGCTGTTTGCATTGCTGAGCTGCAAAGGGTGTGTAAATATTCTCTTTGTATCGCAGGGCCGTTGAGTGGGACTGAGCAAGTGGGTGCATTGGGGCAGGGGCTGCTGTTTACTTTGTGCTCCTAGATTAGACCCAGCACTGAGGGCTGGTCCACATGGCGCAGGATAAATAGCAGGCGAACTGCAAAGACCTGAGCTACCAGCTTGCGTATCTAATCATATTTCTAAAAGATGCCAACAGAGGGCATCCGCTGCCAGACGCGCAGCCTGCAATTCCCTGCTGCAGCCCCTGTGCCTGGCTTTGGATAAAGAGCATCTCGGGTTTTTTTAACCCTCTCTGATTTAGGCTTAGGTTAAGTTTTGTCAGAGTTTTTAAGCAGATGGGCTTTTTTCAGTGGGTATTTTCACTTTCCTTTGGAGAAAGGAGAAGAGGGGAACAATAATCCACAGCTGCAGTCTCTTGGTCAGGGCAGGACTTTGATAATTAGGGTCTGAGGGCAGCCTCCCCACAGCCTGGCAGAGCAGCAGCCAGGTTCAAGGTGAAGGTGGATGCTCTGTTGTCCTGGGCAGCTGTAAACAAAATCAGAAGCACTGCTGTGCTGGCATTGGGGGAGAGCAGGAGCTTTCATGACAAATGTCCTGGCTTTGGTGGATTTGGCTGGGTGAGAGCTTAGGTGGAAAGGGATGATTCCAAGTGATAATTTTTCATGGGAACAAGGGTAGGGCACAAGATAGATATTCCGCTCCTCTTAGTTGTGTATTTCTTTGAAATCAGCCTGGATGGGGTGTGACCTCTTTGAGATCCAGCTGAACCTCAGCAGCGATGGGGCTGGTGGCTGCTGGACTCCCAGATGTATTTTTTGGTCTAGGGTTTCCAGCTGCTTTGCACACAAAAAGGGGCAAATGCCTAAAAAATCATGATGGCTGGTAGGCCTGGCTAGGACAGTTGCCTGTACTTAGGACAGATCCATCACTGCCTCTTGAAACTAAAGCTGATCCGAGCTGTGCCATGTCTGGTTTGGTCCAGCAGTATCCATCCTGGGTCTGATTTAACTCTTGGTGGGGGAACATACACCTTTTACCTTCCAAAAAGCACATACATTTTCAGTGGTGCAGCTTGAAATACATGGATATGATCTTTCTAGAAAAGGGTTTTGGTTACTTTGGTTATTTACCCAGGGTTTCCCAGCTGGCCACCAAAAAAAAATCTGCTCTGTACATGTGGGTCATCTCTGCTCCACAGTATACATTGAATAAGGGCCATGATTTATGGACTGCCATAGAGATTTAAGAAATTTATGATTTGATTAATCCATCCCATATATCTTTTTCTTTATTACCGGTAATTTGTGCTATATATCATAGCCTTCTGAGCAGTAATTTGGCTGCCTGATGCATGCCAATGTTTCCTAAGGGTTAAATTCTATGGTGCACCAACCAGACAATAAGCTGTTGTGATCTGCTGGTTAAATATGTATTCAGCAGTGCTGGAGTCTGACTTACCCAATAGGTTTGTTCTGGTGTACCAAGTGAGTATGTATTTAGGACACGTACTATGTGCAGAAGAACATACTGGTGAGAAAAATCTTTGCAAAACACACTGATGTGCTGAGGGTGACCAAAGCTTGTAGAAAATGAACAGGCATCTGCAGTGCTCCTAGAAATGTATGCTGAGCCCATGGATGGGATGACCAGATCTTGTCGGGGGGGGGAGAATGGGACACTGCCTGGTGACAGCCTACTATCCCTGGATGTGTTCAAGGCCAGGTTGGACAGGGCTCTGAGCAACCTGATCTGGTTAAAGATGTCCCTTCTCACAGCAGGGGGGTTGGACTGGGTGACCTCTAAAGGTCCCTTGCAAGGCAAACCATTCCATGATTCCACCAGCAGGGCGAGGAGCCTTGGCAGCGGGGCTGGCTGTTGAGAACGGGTCCCTGCTGGCAATCTTTGTTTTCACTCAGAGGGATGTGGGGGTTTGGCATAGGGCAGGAAAAGCAAATCAACTAATTAACTCAATGAGGGAATAAAAAATAACATACCTCAGATTGAATGAGGATGTGACCTGAGACTGTAGATGCTTCTGCTGCTGGTAAACATGTTTTCTGGTTTTTTTCTTTAACGCTATTGACATTTTAAAATGATCAGAATATTTCAGAGTGCATTTAACGAGACAGAAGTACTGGATTTCAATACTGTCAAATCCAGAAAGCAGAAGGTAGGCCCTAAATTACCTTCAAAATAATAACAATTTAAAAAGTGCAATACTTTCTAATTTGCTTTCTGCTTTTCCAGCTACTCTAGGTCACCCAGCTCGCCTTCTCCCCTGGGAGCAGGACTTTGAAAAGGAGGAGAGGAGTGATTCTGGCTGCGCCGGGGAAGCAGCAAGCGTGCACCTGGCAGCCCTGGAGCACATTCCCTGTGCAGGATCCAGGTGCCTGAGCTGGCCCCGCCGCAGCTGCCTGGGGGCTGGGGACCCCTCTCCCCAGCCCCTGCACTCCTCGGTTGCTGCTGGTGGGGAGTGGGGATGCCAATTAGCAGGAGCCCCAGTTTTGTTCTGCAGTGAGGACTCCTGCCTGTTGGGGACGGGTGAGAGTCGAGCATGGTTTCACCCAGCAGCCTTTAATAATGCCTCAGCTCTGTTAAGCTGCCCACAATTTCAGCCAGCCACCTCTTTCAGAAAAGCCCTGCATCTTCATTACCTTCCCCTTGAGCCATCTGGTCCCCCAACCTGACCTTTTTAAAAAAGATTGGTTAAAAAAACTGGAGCAGTCCCTGAACAGAAGACCTTGTGTGTCATGTTTAAGCCCAGAGCAAATTTTTATGTCCAAGCTGTAAAACCTTGAAAATAAAGATTTATAATTGAGATTCTGGCTGAAGCAGAGTGAGCAGAGATGGTCTAATTAAATTCTGTGGTGGATATAATTAACCCATTTATTCATTTATTACCCTTTACACAGCTAATGCAGGCTGCACCGTCACCATTTGTTTATGAAGAACCTGCTACCTGGCTGTTTGGCTCGGGCTGTGCCGCAGCCGGGCCCATGGCGATGCTCTGGAGGGGGTGGTGGTTCTGTACATGCAGGTCTGATCTGACAGATGCTTTTTAAGAAGCCAGCCCAGCCCTCGAATGAGTCAGCTCAGAGCAGAATGGAAAGGAAAGAGACTCTGGGTTCTGCTTTGGACTCTTGGGCAGGGCTGATGGGTAACTGTGATAAACTGATGGTTTGGGAGAAAAGGGGGTTGGGGTTTTTTTAGAGCAGAGTGGCTCCCTGGTGTTGTACACACCTGGTACTGTGGTGCTGAATTCTTGCTGTGTGCCATCAAGGCCTGCTGTAATATCCACACTGATGTGTGTGGATTTCTGCTTTCTCTCCTTCCTAGTTCAGCGTGGAAATGGCACTTGCAAACCCCTAACACGGATAACTACTCACACGTCCTTTGGGAGAGCCTCATCTGTCTAAAAGCCCAGTTGGCTTTTCCAGAATGAAGCTGTTTCTTTTCACCGAAGACTCATTCTGTTTCACTTTCTTGCAGCCATCATGAGATAAAAAACAATGAATCAACCAGAGATTATTTTTCATGAAAGTTTAATCAGGCACTGTCCCCTTCCTGTGTGTGAGCAAACCTTGCTGAGTGTGGAGGGCTTGAACACGGAGTAAAAACCATCTGCTTGGGAGGCCAGAAGTGCAGGGAAAATCCTTTGCTTGCTGGCATCTCTCTTTCTCTGGGCAGGCTGTCCTGCTGCAGATGTACCGTCTGCAGTTTAGCCTCTGGGTCCCTTAGCCCATCCATCTCTTAAGCAGTGAAAGCCAATACCCACCTACCCCCTCCCCCCCTGCCTTTGCTGCTCCTTAATATTTCATGCATCGAAGAAGTTTCACTTGTAATGCAAAAACTGATTAATTAAGTAGAGTGCAAGTTACATGCATTTAAGGCTTCTTTCATCTTGGGAAGGAGGCTGGAGGCTGTTACTGCTCTTTCGAGTGTCGAAGGGTGGGCAGTGATGGAGCAGCTGTGTGGTAGTGATGGAAGGGAAGGGACAGCCTTGTTGGGTGGACTCTGGCTCAAGCAATGGGCTGATTTCCAGTTGTCCTGGGTTCTCCCCTCCTCCATAAGTGTACTGGCTAGCCAGGCTGTCCCATGCCTCCCTCTGGCAATGGGGTGGCTTGGAGGGGGGACCTGTAGCAAGGCACCTGCCTGACTCCAGATACCCAAGTAAGGGCTTGCCTTAGGATGTGCCAAGGTCCCGCTTCAATCCAGCTTTGCTCCTGAACGTGCCCAGCACACTGCTGATACTGTATGCAGGGGATGTCTGCCTAAAACCCCAGTGTGCTCCAGGGTGAGTTACAGAGGTACTTTGTGCAGGATGGTATCGCTCAGAGAAAGAAAATTTAAAAATGCCCTGATGCTGTAGCAATGGGCACCTGGCCACAACCTTCCCACCTGGGTAAGTGAAGGCTCTGATTTGTAATGTAACCATTTAGTCTGTACCTCAACCCAAAATGCTTAACAGCCTTTCCTAGCTGCACAAATTGGGCAGCCTGCTGTTACCACTCCAGGCCCATCTGGACAGAGCCCAGGGGCTGTTTCCCAGCGCACAGCGGTATTTCCCTGCTGTCCGGTAAAAAGTAGGAATCAACTACTTGTATTTGAGAAAGGAGGGAGGAATGAATTCAGCCGCTCCTGGCTGCTAGCTTTAGCTTCCCCGCTTTTGCAGAGTGTCCCCTCAGGGTGCTTATCTGGAAGTGGTCAGGAAGCTCCTAGCTTGATGCCGTGTCAGAAAGACAACATCTCCCGCAGCTTTGAGCGCGGCGAGGGGTCTGTCAGCTCACTATTAACCTGGAAGCAAGAACGTCGCCTACCGAATTGCAAAGGGCACTTTCTGTGTCCCCTGGCTCTCTCTCCCAGGAGGTGTTTCTCTGAATTGCTGACCCAGCCTGTCTCTCGCTTTGCTTGCGAGAGCTGACAAAAGCACAGCTTGAGCAACGTGGTCGTCGACCACAGGCAGATACCATATGGCTGCGGACCAGCATTCATACACCGCAGCTTAGGAACAAAATTAATTTTGTGGTGTTTCCTTCAGAATATATTAAAAAAACCAAACCCTTCTCACTTCTTTAGTGGAGTTATTGATGCTGATGTGACCCGAGCGGGGTGAAGTCCAAGCCTCTGATTTCATCATAGCTCTATGACTGACTTTCTCCTCCGCTTGCTAGCAGTAGGATTTGCGATATGCTTTACAGACATAAATTGTTCTCCGTATTGTAAATACATAGTGCATTTTAATGATTGCTGCTGTATGTACATGTCTTTGGTAATAGGGCCAATTGAAAACCACTTCAGAAAGCTGCTATTGATATCTTTGCAATAACCTCCTCCTCTGCACCAGATGATAAAAGATGCATTAGTTCAGGGTGTCCAGAAATCCAGCTCACAGGATTGAAAGTCCAAGAATGCTTCATCTGTGACCCTTTAAACGAGAATGACCTTTTTTTTATTTCCCCCTCCCCATCCTTTTTAAACTTAGATAGTATAGATATTTTAAGCGTTTTCCAGCAAAATGTCTGCACAAAGTTCTCCACAGAGGCACAAAAACGTGGGTTTGCCTGAATCCCACTTGGGGTATTGTCACACAGAAGAAAATGACCCTGGGGCTGAACCGTTCTGCTTGGGAAGAAGAAATAAATCAAAGAGTGTCTCAAAGTTCCTGCAAAAAAAAATCCACTCAGGTGAAAATTGGCAATGAATGTGGGCAGATACAGACATAAGGTAGGCATAGTTCAGTGTAGCCAAGGCTCCTGGTGCACATGACACACAGCATATGCTCTGCCTGCTTCTGGAGGCTGCTCCACCTGAGAGCAGCCCACTAGAGCCGCTCGACAGTGGAGAAACTCCTAGCTCATGCCCAGAAAGTCTGTGCTTTTTGTAGCGAAAACCCCACGCATGGGACTGTTACAGATACAATTTCCACAGCCCTTGGCATCTCTTTTTAGCTCTTATGGTAACAACTAATTATTTTCTTGCATTTCTGTATGTGAAAGAGGGTGCTCACCCCACGGGTGGAAGGCAGAGGGGCTCTGCCCCCAGGCTGCACAGTCAGTTGGCAGCCGAGATGCGAACGGAGCCGGTGTCTCCTGCCAACCCCTCAGATCCCGTCCCGCCCCATCGCACCCTGCCCAGATGGGTCTCCTCAGCGTAACGCACTTTCACTTGTAAGACGATTTCCATTTTCATCCCCGAGTTTTTGCTAGGAACGGCAGTTTTTGCTGGTTTCTTGGCCCCAGTGCTATTGAAATTGATGGTCAGGCAGTTGCCGACTTCCATCGGGAAAAGAGGAGGAGAAAGATAATAAAATGGACCTAATTTAGAAATGGAAATCTGGGTTATGGACTATGCAATTGGCCTGAAAATCCATAGTTTGTATGACTTAAAGCAACTCAAAAATAGGGAGTTTAAGCAAATTTCTGTAAGCGTTGCTAGAATATTTTGCTAGCAAGTGAAACTTTTTCAGTGCGATGTGCTTTACCCTGTTCGTGCCATTTACTTTTCTGTTGAATGCTGCTCAGGGAGGGTCATGGAAATCCGTTACCTCAGCTGTAAACCAGGAGGAGCATATTTCCCTTTGGAAATGTTATTGGTAGTTTTCAAACAGTGAAGTTTTATCTTTAGCTCAATTCTTTGGAAGGAAAAAGCAGGTGGAATCCTTTTCTCCCTAAAATGAGAAGAGAGATTTACACCGGGGAAGAACCTAAGGTCAATTAAAGCTGAAGGGACCCATTAAAAGGCAGTGGTTTGCAGAACGTTCTCCTTTATCGTCTTGTCCGTGTTTGTGCAGGAGGACTTGCAAAAATCTCAGTCTGCTTCTCAGCAGACAGTTGTCAGCCATACTTCATTAACACAGAAAGTGAGGCAAAACAGGATTGAATGATGTACGTAGAGCTGCTGGGATCGTTGGGCAGGGCACAGGGAAGCAGTGGGTATCTCTGGATCCTGTTCCCACCCCAAGGACGGCCTCTTGCCAAAATCCTCTTGTGCTCGACAGCAAAAACAAGTCTCTACTTGTGGCACACACACAGCTGTGCAGCAAGTGGCTACAAGGAGATCTAAGTAGTAAGGATGGGGCCTTAAACAGAAATAGATATTTTTCTTTTTCCGGATTTCCAGTTCTAAAAAAAAAATATAAAAAATGCACTTCCCCACTTCTTAGACATGCTGCCTACTAGCGTGGCATTCTGCAGTATTGCTTCTTTGCTCTTTTTGCCTGGAAGAATTGCCAAAACTAGGAAAAAGAAATCAGCCTACCCCCTGCTAATGCCTGGAAATGGGTACATGTACAGCCTAAGCCAGTCCAAAATGTAGCCTTTCCAACTTTAAAAAAAAAAAAAAAAAAAAAAAAGAAAAAAAGAGGGGGAACCTTTTTTTCTACTATTCCAGTTTTCCCAGTCACCAGCTGACGCTTAGGACTGCATTTTCTCTTCATTTTTTTCTTTTTCCAGCATGCCTAGGAACGTCATCCCTCCCGGTTAGGTGGAGCTGGGGTCCCACAGCACAGGGTTTGTAACTAGTTGCCTGTTTGCTGGTGAGCACTTTTTGGTTTCTCTCTATTCCCGTAGCTGGAAATCAGCGCCGTACTCGCACCGATGCTCTCAGGGCAGGGGCTGCAGCTTGTTAAGGCTGCAAGCTGGAGCTCGGATGGGCTCCCAGGAGCCAGGCTTGAGCCGTTTGCTTGCTGGATTTCACGTTCTTTGCCATTCTGCCATTGTTGTGGTTTTAACATTTGATGACCTTAGGTATCTCAGAAGGTTGTTGTGCCTCGATAGGCATGTGATGAATTGATCTTAATTAGCTTGCGGAAATAATATAAGCCTGAGCATTAAGCGTGCTTTGTTGGGGTTTTGACATCTTCTTTTACATGTACATCTACAAATAAAATCAGGTAGATTAGCAGTCACTAGGAAATTGTTGTGAGTCACTGAATCATAACTACTGTAGGCTGCCTCTCCTCGTCTCGGTTAGTCATGCCCGGCCGTGGGCAGGAGTTCACGCGGCTCCGGGGTTGGGGTTAGCCGTGTCCGTTTTGCCCGTAGGGACAGAGTTTGCCTCCAAGCTAATCCCCATCACTCTAGCTGCCCCGCTGGAAGAGCCAGTTGGCTCTGTCGTGAGCCAAAATCACAGCAGCGGAGCTCACCTGGTTTGCCCGAGCACAGTCTCCAGCCCTCAGGTGGCACCGGGGCATCCGTGCGATGGATGGATATAGGAGTCTGTGACCAGACCTCAGCACCATTTATTCCTCTGGCTCCCATTTAAGCACCCGCTGTTAAAGACCAGGTCAAGAATCTTTGCTAGAAGTCGCCAGTTTGCCTCCTCCAAGCTTGTCCTTGCAAGCCACCCTTCACCTGCCCTGGACGCCGGCGGTGCCTGTTCACTTAGGAAAGGGCAATAACTGGTAAAAGCTCACGGGGAGCGTGTTCCTGGGCTGTTGCACCCCGGCCATTGCCCGAAGGGGGGGTAGCCTGCAGGTATGCGCGGTGGTGAGCTGGCTCCCGGGGCCAGGGACGGGGAACCGGGGGGTTCGCGAGTACGAAGGGGGCAGCGGCGGTGACCAGGCAGCAGGGGGGGAGCGCGGCCCGGGGGAGCCGAGGAAGGGGAAGCGGGCAGCGCGGCCGTGGGGGCCGGGGGAGCGGAGGGGCCGCCCCGGGTGGCGCGGGGCCGGCGGGAGGTGACGGCGCGGAAGCGCCGGGGCAGAGCCGGGGCCGGGGAGGCTTCGGCCGAGGCCCCGTCGCACTCCCCCCGCGGAGCAGCGGGCAGGGGCCGCCCGGGAGCGGCGGAGGGGCCCCGGCGCGGCGATTCGGCGGCGGGCGGGGGGCGGCGGCGGGGCGGGCTGGGAGGCGGGGCCGGGCGGCGGCGGCGGCGGCGGCGGGCTGGGGCGGCTCAGTGCGCCCGGCTCCGCTCGCCTCCCCTCGCCTCCCCTCGCCGCGGCTCTCCGGCGCCTGGCTCCGGCCCGGCATGGCCGCTCCGCCGCGCCGCCGCCGCTCCGCCGCGCCGCCCCCGCCGCCCCCGCCGCTCCTGCTGCTGCTGCTGCTGCTGCTGCTGCTGCCGGTGATGCTGGGCGGCGGGCCCGGCGCGGCGGCGTCGCGGGAGCCCCCCGGTCCCTGCCGCGTGAAGACGGTGACGGTGTCCACGCTGCCGGTGCTCCGGGAGAACGACATCAGCTGGAGCGGCGCCCCGCCGCCCGCCGCCGCCGACTCCCGCTTGCTGCTCTTCGTCCGCAGCGAGCTGCCCGGCCGCGTCGCCGTGCAGGACGACCTGGACAACACCGAGCTGCCCTTCTTCACCCTCGGTAGGCGCCCGCCCCGCTCCCCCCGTCCCGTCCCGTCCCGTCCCGCCGAGCCCCCCCGCCCCGCAGTGCCCTGGGTCGCGGAGCATCCCGGTGCGGGCAGCCGGCTCCGGGCTGTCACCCTGCTGCTCCGGGGTTTTTATTCCCCCCCATCATGGACAGCCTGGTTGTGTTTTGGAGCTTTCTAACGCTGCCCTTGCTGCACCCTGCTGAGGGTTTTTTGGATTTTTTTCCTGCTGGGGAGGGATTTTTTAGCAGGGCCTGAGGGGCTGCTGCCTTTTAAAAGCCCTGGGAGTAAAGCATCTCTGCTCAGGCTAAAGTGATGGGTGCTGCCTCTTGTGCTCCAACTTAAACGCTGAGCCCCGGAGGAGGTACCAGCCAGCCTGCGAGAATGGGAGAGGCTGTTTTTCTAGCCAGAGCCTAATTTTATAAACGCTTCGACTTAATTCTCGAAGCTCGCTCCTGCTTCACGCACAACTCCAGCGTCTGGGTCTGTGGCGAATGCCTGCAGACTTTCCTCCTGTCTCAGCTTTTGTGGGGAGGGGGTTGGGACTAGAAATAATTCTGTTGTCATACTTTTGTCTTGATGCCGGATCCTGTTGTCTCAGGTGAGGTGCCCGCGCTGCCTCTTGTCACTTTATCCTTTTTCTGTGCCTTAATCAGCCTGGGGGTGCTCCAAGGGAACTGTTGAGAACGCCGTATGGACAGCGTGGTGTTTACTCAGCCAGGTCACCGAAGGTTTTTTGTTGATCTCTTCTTTATCCACCAGCTTTCTTGCTTTTTGGTGCCTGAACTGAGGATAATTCAAGTACCTGCTTAACTTTGGGTCTGAGATGCCACCTGGGCTGTGACTCCCAGTGCATCGATCGCCCTGGGTGCATCAGGCGTGTCGAGGTGTGCCCGCCTGCAGGCTCATCTGCTGGGCACCTCGCCGCAATTCCCTTCCCGTACCTTATGGGAACGACCGCCTTTCACTAGGTGTGATGTGCCAGAGTAGGAAAACGCTGTCTGTGTTTCCCCGTCCTGTCGTTTCACCTCTGTGAAGCTTTCTTGTGGCAGGCACCTGTAGTAGCTGAGTTGATGGTGCTTCTTGAGCCTCTTGGGTTCTGGCTTTGCACCGCGGCTTCCTTAGACACGGTTGGTCAACCAGAAAAATCCCAAACAAACCAGGTACTCTGTTTCAAGTAATAAAAGTGAAAAATCAAAGGTTTGATGCAGTAGGAATGACATTTACCTTACAGCGATTAAAAGTAACAAGAAGTTCCATGGTTCACTGAGTTGAATTTTCAGATTAGAGTAGAGTTTCTTCAGGGGCTGGGTGTGAATTGTGCACTGATCTAAATATATCAGAAGGCAAAGAAACCCCTCTGTGTGTAGCTCAGGTAATTTGTCTTGATAGATCAGAGGCGTGATCTTGTATAGCAAATCCTATTTCTGTGAGTGACTGCTGGTAAAGAGACCATGCCTTGGGTCTAAAAAACTCTCTTGCTTGCCTGAGGTATTGGTTATGCCTGTACTCTTTAATATGTAGCATGTCTCTTGCGGAACTGTGTTTTTGTTGCTGCCCCTTCATAGACAAAAGACCCCAAACTGTCCCCTCCTGTTCCCCTGAACCTGCAGGCGTCAGGAGGATCAGAAGATAAATGGAAGCTTTGCCCATGGTGGGATGGCTTCATCACCGTCCTGAAATTAATCAGCACATTGCCTCCAGAGAAGGTAAAACACTTGTCCTTCCCCAAGGTCTAGCTCATGAATTGCTGTGGATGCTCTGATATTTCAAATTTGTTGCATTTCTTCCCGTCTCCTGGTGTGGCAACTGAGTCTTGCTTGCAGTTAACTCTTTTCTGGGTGAGTGCTTTAGAAGATTTCTGCTGGCTTGTTTTCCTACTGCGGGAAGTAAGGCTGGAGTTTTCTATTGTGTTTTTTTTCCCTTCCGTCCTTTTTTAAGTCCACTGGTGGTCGGGAGCTTGAGAGCTGCTGCTGCCTTGTCACGGGCTCTTGGAGGTGAAAATCACGTTACGTGTGAGAGGTCAGTCGAATGGCTTTGGGGTGACTTGGGGGCAGGGGTTGCTTTGAACTGTGTCTTCTCTTTGCCAAAATCTTTGATAGCCCTTATTGTTAGCTGATTTCTGATGTTTACGTGTACTTCAGCGTGTTGCTGAGCTGTCTGGGCCCGGGCTCGGGAGGACGCGTAAGAGCTGATATCCTGGGGAGTGTAAATGCATTAAGGGCTCCTAAATGTCTTTGAGTGCAGGCTGCTAGCAAAGACCGATTTCTGGCCTCATGGGTGTAAGGAAGGGGTAGGAAGACCTCCTAAAGCATGCGCTTCAGGATGGCCTCCCTGACTGGCATCCTGGGGAGATTTTGGGGAGAGGATAAAAAAAAAAAATCACCCCAAACCAACTCGAAACCATGAAGCAGGCAGAGCTGAGTCCTGGTGCTGATATTACAGACTTTGAAGTGAAACACGTTGAGAATAAATTGAGGCCACCCCATTCTTGCAGGGCTCAAAAGTCTTTCCAGACCGGGAAGCATGAAATAAAACATTGCCTTACTTGGTGGGGATGGGTTTGTTTAAGCGCTGTGGCTAAGGCAGGCGGTCTGTAGTCCTGGGCCTGCTCAGCAACTCCCAGCTTAGTGAGTCTCCTGCCGCTGGGGTGGTTCCTCTGCCTCTCATCGCTCCTTGGAGTGAAAGAAGGGTGGGGGGGGTCTGTTGCTAAAGGCTGGCAGGTGCCAGGGCTTTGTCTGCAGCAGTGTGAAACTTCTGCTGGTTCTTTTTCAGGGCAGACCAAGGTAAAATAGGCTAAGGATATAGGTGGTCTGAGTCGGTGGCTGGTACAAAGCACATGCAGTGCTCTGGGTCTCTTTTCTTGGGAATATTCCCCCTTCTAGGGAGGAAGCAACTTTTTCTGTTCCCTGACAATATGAGATTTTATTCACTTAAGTATAAGTGCACAAAGCGAGAGCATCCAGGGTTGCATCCCTGCCTGTGGGGAAGCCTGGTCTGCAGGAGCCACTGCATGACTGAGATGAAAGGAGAAAGCGGCGCTAGGAAATTCCCACGCAGCGGATCTCCCGGCCCCATGGCACGCTTGCAGCAGGAGCAGGAGGAGCAGCAGGAGCAGGAGCAGCCGCTTGCTCGCCCGCGTGAGCCGTGGTCGCGAGTGGCACGCGGGAGGCGGGCAGGAGCCCGCTAGAGGGTAGTGGGAGCCTGGAGATGCTCCGCCAGCAGCATCTGCTCCGCCGAGAGTCCTCTCTGCAATGGGTACAGCCTGCACACAGCCTCCTGCAAGTGGGTGGGAAGGCCAGGAAGGAATGGTTTCGTCCTCCCTGAACAGAGGGAGAAAACTTTGTTTCCTTGTTGCATCCTTCCCGGACTGCAGCAGGGGGTCCTGCCGCTGAAGCAGATCAGCAGCTCCAGTTTGCTCGGTCTCCCTTTTTCAGCGGGGTGTTTCGGTTCCTGTATTTCCTAGCCTCGGTTTATTTTTTCCTCTCTTGCATTGGAGACGAGAAGGACGTTTCTCCCCCTACCCCCCAGTTACATTACTATAAAATTACCCAGCGAAGCACAGTGGTGGCAGGAAATGACAAATGTAACTTTGCCACCAGTGCATTATTGCTGTGCATCCCCTTTCCTGAAAAAGCATCCTGCCCTTTCCTTAACCTTGGATACAACTGATGCTTTGCAGTATTTTTTTTTCCCCCCTCTAATTCTTCTAGTGTTACACTGGCAAATGGTGCAGCCTATCATTGACTTTATTCGTGCACAATGAGGTCTCTCCAAGGTATGTATCTTGATTTAGTCAGCAGCCATGTGTTCTGTACAATAGCTGCTCCACAAGCAGCGTAGCCTGCTTTAAGTGCAATTCAGGGAATGAAGCAGTTAGCTTCCGAGCTAATTTAGACGAGCTCGGTCTATGTGTGAGCAGATATATATAGAGGAGAGGGAAGGAAAGAGGCAGACAAATTTCCACCGCTGCTCTTACCCGGTAGCAGCTTACATAAGAACAGTTTACTACACACTTCTCATAAATGGCTTTAATAAATGCTGTTTGACTGGCGTCTGCAGTGCTACCAGGTGCTGTGTTCTGGTGGTTGTCAGAAAAGGTGCTCGTGCCTCTGCATTGCTGGTGCCCCACCGCGGCCCCTCTGCGTGGCTGCTGAACGTTCCCCGCTTCTCGAAGCTGTGCAGCTCCTCCATCTCCGCAGCAGCTCGGTGCCACTTCTTTTCTCTTCTCTCTTAACTTTTCCTGAAGCCATCTTGTAACTTGAACTCTTCAGGGTAAGAAGGCATTAAAATCAGGGAAGCACTTAGGTCCTTGCAGATTGATCTGCCTTTTCTGCAAATCCTCAAGCAGGGTTTTGCCGCCCTTGCTTTTGTCAACAACTCCTGGTTTTGCAGAGCAGGGTGGAGAGGCTGGGGGGCTACCCAGAGGGCGCAGGGAGCTTTTTGATGCCGCTGTTCAGAAGCAGCATTCTCTGCTTTGAGTTGGCCTGGGCAATCTGGAGCAGCATCATGGGGGTAGCAGAGAGAGTGCACCCAGCGCGGGACCCCTCTTGTCAGGGCATGGCACCTAAAAACTGTTGTCTCTGCAAAGGGAAGCTGATGAGCAAAGTTTGGTTTCAAACCCTTCCTTTTCTGTTAACTCCCTCCTGCTAGGCTTGAAGAGCTGCACTGCATATCTGGCCAGAGGTTTGGTTAACCAAGTTTTGGGGTTGTTGGGGGTTTTTTTTGTTTGTTTTTCTTTTTCTGGCTGTGCCCACAGTAGTCCATGGGTTAAAGAGTCCCATCTTCCACCAGGGAAGTGGAGGGAGCCAGAAAGCCTCAGCGAGGTGGTACAGTGAGGATGAGATGTGTCGGTGGGCTCCCTGGGGCAGGGACTGGGGGGACGGAGACCTGAGAGCGGGGGCTGCTTCCCTTCCCCTTCATGCCCATCCACAGCTCTGCGTGGCCATGGGGTCTGGACCAGGTCCACGGTGGCAGGGGCTACCTGGGGAGGGTGTAGGGAAGAGGGAAATCCTGGTAGCAATTTCCTCCCTTCCTTGTATGAAGCTATGTGGTTACTTAAGCTTTCCAGGCCGTTGGAAAGGGAAGGAAGGAGAGCCTGGCTCGGCGTGGGGTTGTCCTGGTGATGTGGGTCCTGAGCTCGAGATCTGCCCGCTGTGGTTGCAGAAGAGGCAAGCTCTGTAACACCCAGGAAGGCTGTAGGCACAAAATGCCCATGGAAATGGGTCAGTCCTCAGATGACCGCTTGCCTCCCCAAAAGGCAAGGTTGAACGTGGCTTGTCTAGCACGGTGGGGTGTGGACTTGCAGGGATTTTTGCTTAGTCTCAGGTATTTTCTGGGGTGAAAATCCCGGTAAAAGCTGGGAATCTGTAACTGCATGGCAGGCTGTACTCGGGGAGCTGCTGCTTTCCAAGAGTACCCGTGTTGACCAGCTAGTGGCAACAGAAGATTAACTATGGAGAGCGGAGCCAGTTTGCTGCAGCTGAACTGTCAGGCTGGAGTAGCGGGAGGAGGCTGACGGCTGGGGATCCCCTCTGCTCCCCGCTTCCTTCCATGTGATGGCAGCAGCTTTTCCATGATATTGTTGTGCCAGAGACCTTTATTGCTTTTCTGCTGGAATTTAAACTGTGCTTCAGAATTAGGTGGGGAGCTTGCATTTCACTGGGGGGTGCTGGAGAGGTGAGCAACCTCCCAGTGCCCCCACGCAGATAGACATCGCCTCCAAAACTTGCTGCCTTTTCCTTTCTGAGCCCTAGAAGTGTGAATGCTGGTTGTGTGATGGACAAGCCGTTGTGCCGCCTCAGCAATGGGGTGCTGATGTGCGGTGTTGGCTGGCTGAGCCCGCGTGGGACTGGCTGGGACAGGAGGAGGATAGATGGATGCCACTTGGGGGAACGGTGAGGTATTGATCTTATGCTACCTTGACACGTATGTTAACAGTTGCAGTGGCTTGAGAAACACCTACCATCACACCAAAATGCCTTGTAGAGCGTGGGGGTAGGCTGGGGTTGGAGACTGAAAAGAGAAGTGAAGAAAATACAAATGCCTTGATTGAAGCCTTTGAAATACAAATGCCTTGATTGGAGCCTTTGGCCACAGTACAGCTGGTGTCAGGGGTCCTCCTCCAGTTGCAACCATCTGAAATGGGGAATGGTGAGCCTCAGCCAGTCTGCCCTTGCTGCTCCCCAGTCCTGCCCCTCTCCCTACCTGCGGGGTGGGTGACGGCATTGAGCAGGGATGATTCTTGTGCGTAACCAGCTTAAGAAATGGTGCCACTTAGAAGAATTGAATGCTTGTGCTGCTGCTCGGGTCTCAGCTAATGCGGTTAAGGTTTCCAGTGTCCAGACAGTATGGAGACACTTAATGGTATTGAAGAAGCAGAATGGCATGTGGAGGGGACAAGCAGTGATCTTGGCTGCCTGCATCTGCACTGGCTGGGTGAGGCTTCCTGGGTGTCTCCTGGGAAGGAGGCAGGTGGAGAAAAAAAAATCACAGAGTAAATGATTTTGGCCCATGGATCCCTTTGGGTGTCTTCCCAGTATGCCGTGCAAGAAGGGCTGCTCTTGAGTGCATCCAGCATGCTTATCCCGCTGTGGTCCAGGGGGGAAGGAGGGATTCCTTGCAGGAGAAGGTTGGGCTGCAGCTGCCTGCAAGAGGACGGGGCAGATATTGGGAGCCAGGGCTCTGCCTGTGGGCAGAGGCGGCTGGTGGGGAGGAATACAGAAGTACGAGTTCCCCTCTGTTTCTCATTATCTGTTCCCCACCAGTCTTGCACCCCTCCTTCTGTGCTTCCACCTCTCCCATCTCCGTGCAAGACAAAGTCTGTGTGAAACCACAACTGGCTTTGAAAGCGGCACCGAAAGGGGAGAAATTTTCCATTAGCAGCATCAGCAGTAAAAGAGATTTTTTTCCCAGTCACCTGGTAACTGCTGTATTTAGGAAGATTACTGAGCTGATGGTGTTGCTCCCAGACACGTGCATGGGAGTGATCCTGTTAAGAGGGGGAGGCAAGGGCCAGCGGGCACGGCCGCACGCGGCGGGGTCTGCGTGGAGGCGAGCTGATGAAGATGAACTGTGCATCTGGCGGCAGGGAGAGGAGAGCCGCTGCGCTGGAGAGGGGACCCGCTGGGCCTAGCACCTCGTAGGCTCCGTCAGCTGCTGTTCTAGCACACGAGAATGAAACAGAAATTACATCGCCAGCTGCACTCACGAGCTGCGGCGGGGGGAGCGGAGTGTGGCTCCTCAGGGCTGGGCGCTTGCCCGTCCTCGAGCAGCGGAGGGAATACCTCCCTTTTGGGGACAGGCTGGTTATTTTGGTGCCTGCTAACCTTTCTTTCTCTGGGTCTGATGAGCTGTGCCCACTAAGGGGTGCTGCCCCGTCTGCAAAGACACTAAGTGTGAATGTGAAACCTCCCTCCCAAAAGCCCGTGGCCCTGGAACCGCATAACTGGGGTGCAGGGTCTGGAGACGCCAGGTTTGCTCCCAGCCCTGCTGCTGGCTGTGAGCATCCTCACAAGAGCTCAGCTGTGCTGATCCCTTTCAGGCTTTGGTTCTTTTTCCTTTTTCCTCTCTCTTGTACCTCTCCGGGGGGGCAGCTGGGTGGCCTTGCCTGAGGCTGGCTCTGCTGCGGGCGCTGGGCTCCCCGGCCAGCCTGGAGGGCTGCTGGCTGCCGAGGTGCTCGCCTAACGTGAGCTGGCATTGCAGAGCATGCCTGCGGCTGCCGCAGTCACGGCCATGTCTGTCCCAAGGCCGTTTGCAGCCTCTATCCTTCCCTTGCTGCTCTTTCTGGTTCTTGAGCAATTGGCGTTCCAGGGAGCGCAGCGCATCCCTAAAATATGGGATCAAGTGACAGAAGATAGGACTTGGCAACAGCATAGGAAATTATTTTTTTTTTTTTTTTTTTTTGCCTCTAACCAACTGCTCAGTAGCATCAGGTTCTTGATGCCTGGCTCCCGTGTCAGCAGCACACCATGGTGGCAAATGCGGGGCAATCCATGTGGAGGGGCAGCAGGGAGGAGGGCTGGAGCAGAGCCCGTTCGCTGCAGCCCAGGAGCAGGACCTGCTGCTTGTCTGCCCCGGCCAGGGAGCACTGGGTCTGTGTGCTGAGGCTGAAGAGCCTCTACCTCTGCTCACGCTTGCCGCGATGCTATTGCTCCTGCTGCTGGGGGTGCTGCCGGAGCTGGGGTAAAAGTTGATGCTGTTGACCTAATTAATTCCTTGTGCTGCGTGCACCCAGAGTGAGATCTGCTCTCTCGGGCAGTTTCCCACTCAGGTGGGCCCGGGGAGAAAGGGGCTCCCACGGCAGATGCTGCCGGTTGTTCCCACCTTGGTCTCAGTTGCTCAGCGTTGCCTTGCACAGGCTGCTTGGGGGGGTAGGGGGAGTTGGAAGACCCTTCACCTTAGCTCGCTGGGTCTGAGCAGTCACCTGTGTGGTGGGTTCGGCGTGGGTGGTGGCCCAGGGGAGCCTTGGGGCTTGCTGGGACATCCTGATACGTCCCTTTTCCTTCTACCCTCATCATACTTGTTTCTTGTCCTTTGTACCTCTCATCTGTTTAAATTAGAGGGGTTTAAACTCTCTTTCCTGCCCTGTAATGTGCCATGGGAATTTCCCCCAGGCTTCTCTGAAAGCCTTCTTGTTAGCATCACACCCCTTGTTCCTCCATCTCTAATGTCTTGGGAGATCTGAACAGAGAGAGGTGCCCAGGAGGAGCCAGGTGTTGGGAAGGTGATGCAAAAGGTGGATGCACATTCTCCTCTGTCTCTTCCATGCCATCCAAACTGGGAAGCTCATAGTCAAGCTGTGTCCATGGACTCATTTGTAGCATTTCAAGCATCAATTAGGCTTCCAAAAAAAGTAGAAACAGTTTCCTTCCCTCTCTCCCAGGAACATACAGGAGTTTGCAGGAGAGGCAGCCTGTGCCGGGGTTTACCTCCACGTGCCTGGGACTTTAGCTGGTTGAGGCTCTGGTGTGACCTGGGATCCACCAGCCCCAGGGCCACCCGCTGAATGCGGCAAATGTCTCACATCATCTTCTGTCTGGAGGAGGTACTCGAGGTGGGCAGCTTGGGGTCTCCCAGGCAGCTTGGGGTCTCCCAGGGGATGCCAGCCCTGGGTACCACTTGACTAAGGTAGGCTCAACTCACGGGAGCCTCCTGGCCCTTACTGGGGCTGACCTTTGGGACATGAGGCTGTACCGTAGGCCCAGCTGAAGCCGAGGGATGCTGTAGTGGAGCCAATCACAGCCGTGGCATGTTTGGGAGTGAGACACGTTGCAGGCTGAAGGCACATCCAGCAGGGGTGACGTTGGCCTTATCTGTGCAGGCAGGTCCTTGCCCGCTGTCGCTGGAAGGGCGCCGGCTGCTCCATCTACCGTGTTCACATCAGGGGCTTCAGCATTTTTCATCCCCCATGGAGCGGAGGGAGGGCTGTGGTGGTGCATTCTTCACCTGAAGAGCCCCTGGGCTTCAGCTGAACTTTGTGTTCTAGCAATAAAACTGTGCTAGGAAATGTGTGCTGTAACAAAGCCCATGGATATAATACATCCATATCGTACTGTACCTTTCATCTTGAAGGATTCCCAAGGAGCTTTACAAACTCGGTGTGCTGCAGCCTGCCAGGGTGACTGAATGCTATCAGCAAAGGCTCCAGCCTAATCTCTGTGGTAGCGTGTCCCCCCCGCTCCCCCTCGCAGGGGGAACTTTATGAAGCCTGATCTTGGACTAGCGCTGCGCCGGGTGTTTTCCTCTAAGCCTGAGTTTCTCACGAGAAAAAGGAAAAACGTGTAGCTGTGTTTGTTATGCAAAACCAGCGAAGAAATATTCTTCCTGGGGCAGTAGGAGTGGGTGGGAATTACTTTTGTGCAGCTTCAACAGCTTTGGATCTTTGGCAGAAAAAGCATTCGCAGGGGAACGTGCCCTCCGTGCAGCCCCAAGAAAGGGGATGATGAAGTTTGAGCACTTGAGAAATTGCTTCAGGGCATAAGCAGGGTGGCAGGGTTCAGCTGGTGGGTATGGGGGCTGCTCTTGGGGGAGCCCTTGGGAGGCAGACCATGAATATCTGCCTGAAATACTTGGTGTGCAAGTCTTTTGTCACCCAGTGTCCCCTTCTGTCCCTGCATCTGTGTCCTGCAGCCTTGGGCAACATCTGGGCTGCTGCTGCCTCCCACTGCCCACAGGGTGGGAGCAGGGGAGGGCGATGCAGCCCCCTGCCTCCCCCACCCTCGGGGGTCTCCAGCTCCAGCGGGGCTTATTTTCATCTGCTCTTGGCTTACCTGGAGCCTGGGGGCAGTGTGAGGCATCTGAAGCTCCTGTCGATGGTGGCAGAGCCTAAAAATCAAAACTGGAAGTGGGATAAGGGGCACTAAGTGAAGCTGTCATCAGAGGCATATGCTTGAAAAGCGGAGGTTAGCGCGAGTCTATTTTTGTGTGGAGTGGTACACACTTAGCCTGTTTTGTTTAGCAGTTTGTTTATGGGATGTATTTTCCCATCCTGTGTAGCTCCTCGAATGTGTGCTATAAACAAACTGTAAAATCCAAAGCAGCTTCTACGTGTTCCCATTAAATGCATCCTGGTGCACAGGAGATCCAGGGTGCGTGGTGCCGACAGGGCTGAGGTGCCTGCCAGCCTGAGGTCCTCGAGGAAGGAGGAGACAACGCACCAGCCAGGGAGGTTATTTTGTCATGTTTGAGTATGGGAATTGCTGTGGGTACCCCTGGGATGGAGCAGGGACACCTCAAAAGCCTGTTTGTCCATTTGCTCCTGCATTGGAGGCTCCAAGCCTTCTCATGCCCATCCCTGAGGAGCTCAGGTGTTGCCACCTGCAGCTCCTTCAGCTTCTCCTCCTTCCCTAGACCCCATCGAGATGGCTCCTCAGGCCACCAAGCATGGGATGTGGCGTTGCCAGCATAGTTCATGGATCCTGGCTGTTAAAAGCCTTCAATATCGATTGAATTTCAAAAAGGCAATAGAGGTTTGTGGCCATTCTTCCTGTAGTTATTGCAGTTGCATGCCTTGTACTGGATCAACAGCCACGTGTTTCTCGCTTTAATTTTTCTGAGCGCGATCAGCGGGGCTAGAAGTGTATTTAATTAAATAGCAACACCCTTGCCTTTTAACACAATTCAAGAAACCAGGGCTGCTTGAAGACACAAACTCCATTACAATGCTTTACATCTTATCACATCCCAGTGCTTGCTGCTTCCTCCTCGTCTATTCTTTGCTCTCCCCAGACAAGCAGCACAGTTGTCCTTGCTGTATTCCTGGCTTCTGCCATGTCGGAGGAGGAAATCCATTATCCAGTGGCATGGCAGCTGGGAGGGAGGTCGGGGACGCTGCCTGTAGGGGCTGCTCGTAGCCAGCTTGGGGTCTTGCCGGAGCAGCAGTTTGCACAACAGACACGCTGCTCCTTGTTGTACTCAATTTTATTCTGCTTTTGTAGCAGCTGCCTTTGCCGCTTAGCTGACAAGCTGTTCCGTAAAACGCTGTGGCCCAGCAGCACGCGGGAGCTGGGACAAGAGCTGGGATTTGGGTAGGATGCAGGCTCCGTGAACGGGAGGTGCAGGGATGCTGCCGGCCTCGGCTTCTGCTCCCCGGGATCGTGTGCGCTGCCCCAAACTCTGCATGCTGGGGGAGGTTTTCTCTGCTGCCAGGGCTCACTGTAAAGGCTGTTGTAAAACCTTTTCCCTCCTTGCCGATGAAGGGTTTTACAGTGTGTTGCGATGAGCCACTTAAACGCAAAACAGGAGGGAGAAATCCTGTTAGCAGCACTCCTCCCGGCTGAGCCAGCATGGCAGCCCGGGGCCGGCGCTGGGGTGAGATGCAGGGTGTTTGTAGGGGATGCTGAAGAAAAGTTGAGCCTCATGAGAGCCTTCCCTTTGCAGAGCAACACATCAGTGTTCCTCCTGTGGCCTCTCCCAGCTGCATTGCCTCCCCAAAAATGCGTTCCCCACTGCTTGGCAGGCTTTTCTGCCGGTTTGGGGTGTGCCCAGGTCACGTAAACCCAGTATTTTAGTAGTCCTTGGTCTGCAAAGCTTTTCTCCAGCAGGAATGGTGCAAGTTTGCCCATGGATACCTGGCCCACACCTGGAGCAGCTCTGTGGTCACCTCCCTGGGAAGGGTGTCCCAAGTCGCCCCGTGTCCCGCAGCCTCTCTGTGGGGAGCTGGTGTGGGACGGCAGCTCCCTGCCCCTGCTGCGGGAGGGGGCTTGGCTGGGACATTTTTCCTGGGGCTCAAAAGGCAAGGGTTTTCTGTGGATGTGGGGCTGTGGTTTTTAATTGCTGCTTGTTCTGACCCTCTCCCTACAAAACTGCTCTGAAGGCACCTGAGGGCAAACCGGCAGGTGTTAATATTCTCCTTTTGCTGTTGTTGGGTGGGAGAAGAATTTCCTTTGAAGAAAAGCTGCTATTTGTAATGGTGCTTCTCGCCTCGGCTGTGGCAGCTGGAGGGCAGGTGAGAGGAGAGGTGCTCTGGCCCTGGCTGGGGAGCAAGCTGCAGCTTTCGTTTGGCTGGTAATGGCCGTGCAGTGTTTCCCCAGTCTTCTCCATCCTCTCGTACTTCCAACTCTATGCAAATATTTGCAGCAGTTAGGGAGCTGCCCAGGGAGATTTTTATTCCTGGCATGAACTGAGTCAGAGGGAAAGGTTGGGCCGGGAGAATGGTCTCACGGTGGGCACCGAGATCCACCCTGTCCGGCAGCCTCTGCCGCGGTGGCCAGCAGAAGGTGAGGAGCAGGACATGGGTCCCTGGAGCATCCCATGGAGGTGTGCTCCTGCATTCCCACGGGATGCTTGGTTGCAATAAGCGTGTGTGCGTCCTGACCGAGCTGAAAGGGTCCTGCAGCAGCTCCTGAGGGGCTCCTGCATCTCTGTAACGTTGGCCTCTCCGGGAAGGGGATGCTGCCTGTGCCGTGCGCAGGCGGGCTGCGGGGAGGGAAGAGGGAGGTTTTACTTTGAGGTCTCACGGACACGCCGAGTGCTGACCAGGGGCCAGCGCAGAGGGACGGACGCTTCTGTTAATTAGCACTAGATGAAAGGAAAACTTGTCCTTATTCAAAGAGCGGCTTGTTCCAGTTTCATCGCAGCCCCTCAGTTCTCAGCTTTAAAGTTCGGCGTATGTGTGAACAATAAGTTTGGGAAGATGTTTTGAAGCTGAAATCACAGCATTGTTATGAAAATGCTGAAGGGGAGTTGTGACACTGTTTTGAAGATGAAAGTATTTTTACAATCTTAAACTGACACTTTAAAAAAAAAAAAAAAGACAAGAAAAATAAAGTTTGCACGAAAGACAGCTCTCAACAAGACTTTCCCTGGCCAGAATCAAATGCGACCATCCCCGAAGATCGGTGAAGGTACCTTGAGGTGCTGCTGGCTCTGGCTGTCACGTAGGTGACCCTGCATCCAGCCTGGAGATGTGAGTGGCTCCTCTTGGTGTTAGTGGTGTGTGCTGGGCAGGGTGAGCTCTGTGCTGCCCCGGCAGAGGGATCGGAGCAGTGGGTGCCCCCTGCCCCTCTGGGTGCTTGCTTTTTTCCCTGCAGCCAGTGGAGCAGCAGGCGGAGGGTGCGAGATGAGTCCATGGAGCACGGGCATGTGCTGCTCCCATCCTTGCTGCCTGAGTGATGCCCTCGCCGCTTCTAACCCCAGCAGCACTCGCTGCTGTTGGTCTGTGAAAACAAGTTTTTCACAGCTGTTTAGTAAACGCCTGCACAAATGGGTGAGCCTCTCCATGAGGAGGCAAGGGGGAGGCTGGAGCCGCATATCTCCGGCACCGGCTTTGGGCTGCTCCTGCTCCTCGTCCATTCATCAGTTTGTGCCATTTTGGCTCACCCATGGGCACTGGGGAAGCTGGGCTGGGGGGCAGAGGCCGGCCACAAAACACCAGTATCAGGAGGGGAAATGGCCTGGTGGGTCTGGGGATTTCCAGTGCCTTGGGCTCCACCACAGCATCTTCCAGCAACTGGCTCCCGCGTCCCAACATCGCATCTCGCCGGTTTAAGCTGCAGCCCAGCCCTGGCTGTTCCTGCATTGCCTCCTGCACAGAGCAGCCTCCTGCCCCCCATGGTGATGTAGGATAACATGAAGGTGTCCGGGGTGTCTAACGGGGCTGTGCTAAGTGCACCTCCCCTTTGCCAGCTGCCTGCAGCTCCTCTCAGCCGGCATGGCAAACAGCGTCGTTGGTCACTCCCCTACCTCCTTTTCTTGGGATTTTCTTTTCCGTGACTGCCTAAACACACCGGCTTGTGGTGAAGACTTTTTTTTTTTTTTTTTAATTCCCATTAAACTGTAGTTTCCATTGCACGCTCTGAGGTACCCAGGGGCCTCTGAGCACCTGCCCTATAATTAAAAGCAATCTATTACCACGTCTGAGGGGGCTGTGCGAGTTGCAGGGCCACGAGCCCTGGTCTGCTGCAGAAGAGTTGTCAGGCGGTTCCTTCGTTAGAAAATAGACACCAAAAATTCCTCTTCCACCCCCAACTTTGTCTTCCTGCCAGCCCTGGATTCCAGATTTATTTAAGGGTCTTTTCTTTTGGGCTCGGGTAGGTGTGGAGCATGTATTTTTTGCTGTGTCAGTCTGACAAGCCCTTGGGGAAGATGAGTGGGTGTCTTGAAGCATTAGGGAGAAACTTGGCAAGTGCTTCAGCTCCAGGGATCTTTTTGCATTTTTGGCTGCATCTGCTTTTTTATCCTGCTGCTCTTAAACTTCTCTGAACCATCAAAGTCACACCCCGGCAGCGCTGCCATCCAGGAATAACGCGGCTCCCGTTCCTCGAAGGCCTGGCCGCAGAGACTGGATGGTTTCTGTGGTTTCTCCCAAGGGTGCCAGCTGATGGATGGTGCTGGATGGGACAGTCCTGGGGCCCCTCTGCCCAGCACTCCTGAATCTGAGTGTTAATGGTGGATGGAGATGGTCTTGCCTCCTCTACATCACAGAGGAGGGTCCTCCGCTCCTGCAGCTGGGATGGAGATGGGCAGGAAGGTGCTCGGAGCTGGCTGCACAAAGGAGCAGCCACACGTGGGATGTGCATTTCATGCTTGGGTGTTTCCCAAAAGAAAGAGAGGCTCTCCCAAGCCTCTTCAAGGTGGTGTATTTCTTGTCTTGGTCCATGCTCCCAGCTTGGTTCCTGGGGTATGTTATATGGGTATATGGTATATCCTTGGTATATAGGATTCGGGATCTGGTTTCAGGAGGTGAAAGCAATCTCTTAGCTGTGTTGGATGTTAGGGGGAAGAGCTTCCCTCCATGATCTTTACTGTACTGCAGTTAAAGGAAGCAAACATGAGTGTAGTGTACAGGTTCATTTGGTGGACAATACAGAGCTTTGGAGTCCTTCTGGGGTTATCTTCTTGGCTTTGCTGCTGGCTCAGGAAATGACCTTGACCAAGTGAGTGCACCTCCCTATTCTTCTTCCTTATCCACTCTTTGCAAGGGTCCTGGGGGGCTTCCTGTTTGCATTACCAAGGTGGTGTAAAATTCCTGCGTAGAGGCTGTGCCGGTGGGTGGGAAGGCGAGACCCTCTTGGCTCCTTTCCCGCTGCCCTGCCTGCGGGCTGGTGGTGCCTAAGGAGCTGAGGAGAGGAGACCAGCAAATGATAGGTGGGTGGAGGAGCAGTAAGTGGACTCGACGGATCAGGATCCACTGCTTCTCCGAGCTGGGGTAGCTGTTGCCCCGCGCACTTCCCAAGCCGACAGCTCTTCCTGCGGCTCCCCAGGATGCTGCTGCCGAACCCGATGGCTGTAACGCGCTGTCCCGTTAGGAGTTGGGGTTTTCTCTCTGCTTTAGTATGCTAAAAACGATCTGCACGGTTGAAAGTTCCCCTCTTTTCCCCCATGTGCACACGTATCTCCTGATCTCTGTGAGAGAGTGACAGCTTCTCTAATTAGGCAGCCGAGGAGGTAACCTTAGCAACTCCATGCTGGTGCTGGGGACCATCTCCAGCTACCCTTGGAGATGGCGTGTCTGGTGTTCAAATGGCCTCTCATGAGGACAGGAGAGCTCGGGCTGCCTGCACGCCCATCCTCCCTCCCTGACACTGTTTTGCTTGGCTGGTGGTGCCTGCCATGCAAAGCAAGAGCCGGCACGGGAGGAGGCACCTCCGTCCCATCGCCACTTGCTCTGTTCTTGCTGATGCGCAGGCTGGGTGTGCTACCTGCCGCGGCTCTGGGGAGAAGTGCCCTGCTGTCTGTGGGCAGCGCTGGGGGGGAGCTGATGCAGAAGGAGATGCTGAGCCTGCTTCTGCACCGGTGATGCCTGTTCTGCTGTGAGGCGGAGCTTGGAGCTGCATCAGGGGAAGCTCTGGAGATGCGCTTGGCTTGTCCCATCTCCTTAGATTGCAGGTGGTGGGAGCTGATGGCCAGCGCTGCTCTGCTGCCAGGGTGGGCCTTGGAAGGTGGCTGGGAGCACAGTAGAGTCCGTGTTTGCTGCAAAAGGACCACTGGTGTCCTGTGCCCTGGCAGCTGAGAGTCTGCCTGAGCCGCAGCATTCCCGTCCCTCTGTCCTTCCCGTCCCTCCGTCCTCCCCAGTGGCTGCAGCACTGAGCACTCCCTTAAAATCTGAATGGGCCTCCTGCCCTGTGGGCTGGAAGGGGCCTTGGCTACTCGAAACAGTGCTCGGAAATACTTTTTTATAGCAGCTGGGGGTGAGCCAGGGCAAAAATGAGCTGAGGCCGCTGAAGGGAGATAAGCTGAGACGTAAACTGTGATTTTCTGCCCTGTGAGCCCTATGCATGGATTTCATCTTTTAATGGAAGTGCAGTAAATAAAAGCCATTTTCACAATAAGCTGAGCAACAGGTCGTAAGCGTCTGAGCCACTGAAATTGATAGAAGCGAGCTAAGCGTAACAAATCTCCCAAAATTGCACCAGACTCCACTTGTATCTAGTCCCTTCCTGCATCTCGCCAATTATAGCAAACGGCAATTATTTCTGAGCCAGAGCTTTCTCTGAATAAAACCTCAGTCAAACTGCAGATGCTTTATCTTCTTTTCAAATA
Organism: Gorsachius goisagi; assembly: GCA_018403395.1. Lineage (NCBI taxonomy): Eukaryota > Metazoa > Chordata > Aves > Pelecaniformes > Ardeidae > Gorsachius > Gorsachius goisagi. Next base: position 49,539 of record BOSO01005018.1, read on the forward strand.
CATTTGTACCGGAGGAAAAAACCCCAGTGGGGAGAAATCCCATTTGAAGGGGCTTTCCCTGGCAGTGTTTGCAGGGAGACTAGATGCTGGACATGCATGGAGGCGTAAATTTGACGGATCCATCGTTTGCTGGCTCTGGCTGAGAGGGGGATTCAGGGAGATGTCGAGTGTGTTCCCTTTCGAACGTCACTCACACCTTTGTTAGGATGGAGCGTGGGCTGGGGATGTGCTCGCTGCTGGGATGCTCCTGTTGATGGGGCCCCTGTGGAGCATTGATGCTTTCTCTTCCAGTTAGATCCTGTAAGTGACTGTCTCTTCCCAGTCCCCGCCACAGGGCTCCATGCTGGTACCTAGCAATGCTTCTGTTGTAGAAAAGCAGGCTCTTGAGTCGATGCTCAGACTAAACTCTAACACTTGTGTCCCATATAACATCTATGCTTTTTTTAGAAACATCTCTGCCGCAGAGCCTTGGGGATGCACCTGCAGCAGGGATAGCGTGTGGGGTGAAATTTCCTCGTCTCTGCAGCAGTTTGTCCCATTTGAGGGGGTTACCTGGGAATTGATTTGAAATTATTTGCAAGCGCTTTTAAAGAGGAGCTTGTTTTATATGTGGAGATGCAGTGCCACTGGTTTTACCTGCTTGGTCTCCGAAGTCAAATAGCCCAGTCTTCACCGTTGCTTCTGGGGGCGCGGTGTTTGAGCAAGGCATCCCCGGTGCCGTGGGGACCGTAGGGCTTACAGAGCAGGGTTGGGCAGGTGGCTCTCAGCCTGTATGCGGTCACTCCTTGGCCAAATGGCTGTGCTGAGGCATGGGGCACCTCAGCCCTGATGTTTTTCTGTATGTAGGAATGAAGTTGCTTGAGGATTTGTTGGAAGCCTGCTTCTGCTAGAGATGCTGATGAAGTGCCCCAGGATAGCGGGTGCATGAAGCTCAGCTGGCTTTCTGATTGATGTCATTAGTGCTCCCTACTGAAAAATCCCTGGGAAGCTGGACACGTTCTGTCTCTGGATTTCTCCAGAAGTTTTAGCTGAGCAGCTTCTTGTTAGGTGCACAGAGGCTGCTAATGTGGCACCCTCCTGGGTCCCTGAAAAAAATTGCAAGGTCTTAAATTGCCTAAGGACTGATTTGTCTCTCGTGGTGTTGTTACCGAAGTGCATCACTCGGGCGTTTTGCAATGCCTGGAAGCCTGTGGGACGGGACGGGGAGGCTGCGTCGCTGCCACGGCCCTGGGGCCGCTGCTCGCTAAGGCTTTCCTAGCACGGGTGAGATGAGAAAGCACCAACGGGGAGCGATGAACGTTGTTCAATGATGCGTCCTCCCCTGTCATGGGGGACCAGGGTTTGATTGATTTACTCAGTGTTAGCTTCGCATGAAGAAAACTGTTGGTTATTTTTTCTTTATTCTTTTTACCTTAGACTAGGGAATTACTTTTTTTTTTTTTTTTTTTTTTTTTTTTTGCCCCCGTGAAGGGTTGTTAATGAAAAGCACTGAACCAGCTTCTCTTCAATTTAATTTGCTTGCATGAGCTGGCAGCCCCCCTCCCTCACCCCCAACCACCTCCTAAAAATATACGTCAAATTTTTGTTGAGAGGCTCCAGGGCTGCCTCCAAAGGGCCTGCACACACCATCCTGCCTGCAGATGTTTTCCATAAACTTCACAGCTTGGTGCTTGCAAGCAAATACATCCGTGTGTGGCCGGAGTCCCCTTGTCCAGTTTGGAGGAGGAGCGTGTGCCGTGTCCTCGTGGGCAGCTCACGGCGGGGGTTTCTGGGGAAAGCAGCCCTCGGCATCACCGTGAGCCCTATTTCTCTGCCGAGGCAGCAGGTTGAGGGGAGGAAACATTGAAAAGCTGCAAAATGCCGTCCTTCAGACCTCTCCTGGGCTTTGCTGGCCTGGGGAGGGGAGGGTTGGCTCGTGGTGGGTCTTGGGGTGATGAGAAGGGCCGGTGTGGCTGATCGCCGGCTGGGAGATGGGGATAAAGCATCTGGATGGGCATGATCTCGGCACTGGCCAGGCTGTCGGTGCCCATTTTGCCAAAGGTCAGAAAACAATATGAAGTCCACGCCTTTCTGTGCCCTCATGCCTTTCTTTGAAGGGGTGTTGCAGATTGTTAATTAAATGTCAAGCTTTTTCCTTCCCGTGTGGACATGGGTAGCCTCACCATCAGCATCTCCACTGTCATGGCACAGCATAGTCACCAGATTTGGAGCTGGTGAGAGGCAGCTCTGCTCCCTGCGGGTACCGCTGTGACAGCTTATCTGTTATCAGAAGCAAAGACATGATCAAATTTTGCAGTCTCCTGTGCCATCTCTTTGCCAGCTGAGGCACATCTGGCTCTTCTCTCCCAGTCCAGCAGCAGCCAGGGCTCTCAATGCATCCTACCGCAGGGATGCAGCTTCATCATCCACTTTTTGAGACTCCTTTATTGGCAGTATTGGAGGCAAATCAACTCAAATACAGTATCAGCGTGGTTATTCAGTACACCCACCTTCCTCTGGTGAGCCGCTCGGCGTGCAGGACTTGTTCATTTACTCGCCTAAACAATTTCATCATCCACCTCCCGTGGTGCGTAATGAATCCAGCGGGAGATGCTTGACCCCCGTAGCCGCAGCAAAACCGAAGCTCCCCAAGATCCTCCGCAAACTGCGACTTGCTCTCCATTTCTTGCAGTGTTTCCATAATGCAGTTGGCCCCTGTGAACCTCTTTTCAATTTTGGAAGCGCTGTCTTTGTTTCCTTTTGCCTTGCCAGCTGTAATCCCTGCCTGGCTGTGCCCCTTACGGGGTAGCCGTTTATTTTTCTTAATCTTTTTTGAAGCACTTTTATCATAAGCTCTCTGCAAATCCACTGAAATTAGACCTTCTAAATCACCTTCATCTATTTTAAAGGCTTTCTTTTGCAGATAAGACTGCCAGGTTGCTTAGTGTGCCTCTTCTCCGCCATTCCTTAAGGAAGTTGCGTTGCCTTGACCTGTTCAGATTATACTTGGCTGGCTTCTATATTGGCTGACCCCTAATTAGACTCTGAGTGAGGTTCCTGCTCTCCTGCAGTTTGGTATTTAGCTCTGCGGGCCTGGAGATGTGGTCTTTCGCTTTTTAAAAATAAAATAATAATTAAAAAAAAAAAGCACACCTTTTGGGAAAAGCCTTTAGGGCTTGGAGGATGTTGTGGGAATTGTGTTAGTGCTTGGTACAACTCTGTACCTGAGCTAAGAAGCCTTTTCGGGTCTGAAGGACTGAAATTAGCTGGGCAGCCAGGATGTGCAAGTTTTGCTAAGTAGCTACAACTCCTGATGAAACCTCACCGTATGCCTCTGAGGAAGCTTTTCTGATAGTTCCTGCCTCATTTGATGGTGGGGGGGCATTTTTTCCCGGTGATCCTGACCCCATGAGATGGGGAGAGCCATGGGTTAGCTGGCTGCCTGCAGTCTTCAGGCTTAGGTCAACCCTTCTGGGCGCAGGGAGGAGGGAGGCTGGTGCATAGTCCGGCGCTGCGCTCAGGAATTATTCTTTTCTTTCTTGGAGGGTAAAAGAAGCCCATTCTCAAGGCACATGGCCTTGGCCTTTCCCTAATGTGAAAGCTTGGGGAAAAGTAGCATTGGTTGACCAGCTCGCTCTGTTTGGGAGAATAAAGCTACTCAGAACAAAGCATCCACCTTGCAGGCTCAGGCATAACTGTATCCAGCAGCTGGAAGCTGCAATTAGATAAATTCAGGCTGAAAATGAAGTACAAATCCCAAATGAAATTAGCTGGCCACTGTCGGGCGTGGGGTTGTGCTGCGTGATTGCTGTGACCTCTGCTGCCTGTGTCTCGGGGTGCAGCTGGGTTCTGGGGGAGCTCCTCGCTGGCAGCTCTCTCCCGTACTCCAACTGCTGGGAGGCTCCAACAGGCCGTAATATTGCTCTTTTTTTTTTTCTTCTCCTTCCTACAAATAAAGCGAGCTTCTTGCCGGACTCCTCAGGAAGGGTAGGGCACGGGAGGGATGTCTTTGAATAGAAACATCCGTCCTCCCCTGCATCCCTCCTCCTTCTCCCCCATGCCCTCACTCCTTTCCGCAAGGTTAAATGCCACAGCAGAGAAGGAAATTGAGTTTTGGTGTCTGTGCTCCCAAAGGCTGCTCTCAGCTGGGGAAATGCATCATTCCGCTGGGCTCTTGTGCTAATCCCTCCTGGGATTTCTTGCCAGCTGGGAGGCAATGACACAGACCGAAGGGGTTGCAGCCGGTGCTCCCAGTGTCCTCGGGTCAATGGGATGCTGGTCCCATCATGCACTTATAATGGAGAGGGTATCTCTAGAAGAAAGGATTTATGTACTGTGTCTGCCCTGGCAGGGGTAATTTGGGATTGCAAGGAATAAGTAATCAGATTTCCATTTTCTGAGGGCGATGCCAAGTAAAAATGTATGAGTCTGTATCTTTTTTTATTGTTTATAAGAAAAGAAACCTCACACCCTGCACAACGGGGTGGGCTGTATATTAAAAATAGAGGTTAAAGCCTGGGAGCAGACCCACAGAAGCCTTGCAAAGAAGACCCCAGGATGTTTTCCCCAGCGATCTCTGGGTAGAGGGGGCACCCTGGGGCTGACTCACTCCATCCTGGATCCCTCCCAGCTCCAGCAAGCAACTGCCTGGGACGTGGCGGCGTTCCTGGCTCCGAGCACCCTCTGGCCCCTGTGCTGGGCACTGGTGAGGCCGCCCCTCGAAT
>BOSO01005018.1:54382-80738 GCA_018403395.1 Gorsachius goisagi
GGGGGGAGCCGGGGGGGGTTGGGCTCTGCTCCCAGGAATGGGCAATGGGACAAGGGGAAATGGCCTCAAGTTGTGCTGGGGGAGGTTTAGGTTGGACATTGGGAAAAATTCCTTCCCCGAAAGGGCTGTCAAGTTCTGGAATTTAAATTCTGGGTATTTAAAAGCCGGGCAGACGGGGTGCTTAGGGCCAGGGTTTAGTGGTGGGTTGGCAGGGTTAGGGGAACGGTTGGGCTTGGTGATCTTAAAGGGCTTTTCCAACCCAAATGATTCTATGATCTCATGCTGCGCTAATGAAGAAAGATGCACCAAAGGTCTCAGTCTTCAGAGGGGGGGATATTGAGCCCATGTTGCCCATCAGCGAATGTGTGTATGTACACACATGTGTACGTGTATATAAAAAAGCCCATTTAAACATGTTGGCTAACGCATTAAAAATAATTGTTATTGGTTACACAAATTACTAGCAATATTGCTATAGCTGTATTACAGCCTAAATTTTCACTTGATTGCTACCACATAATTTTTAGCAAATAACCAAAGTGTTCTAACTTAAATATTGCCACACTATCCTTTTAATAGGAAAATGAGGTCATTATAATCTCCTTGGATAATAGGGTAGCTTCTGCCTACCAATGTGCACGTAATGCATTTTGCTGATTTCAGGCGGGCTTCGGAGATCTGCATTTTCTTTAGTGTGAGTTCTGCAAACCTTGAAATAAATCCTTAAGTTGGGTCGACAGGGAGGCCTGCAAATGGGCAGTGACCACACATGTCCCGGTGCCAGCCTTCCCACTGAAGCTTTTACAGGGTTGCTTTTGTCTGGGAAGACCTTGTCCGTGGGCAGGGGATAATGTGCAGACTTCAGCCCTGCTCCGAGCGTGCCGGTGGCTTGGTTTTGGGATTAGTGGCTGAGTGGAGCTTGTGGCAAAGCAAGCATTTCTGGCATGGTGCTGGCTTTTTAAAATGAACTCCCAATCTCTTGCAGCCCCCAAACCTGAAATCTTCTTGGGGTTGCTTTCCAGCTCTGCAAATTGAGTTTTGTGCATAAGTGGCAGGGAGCACCTACAAGCTGCTGGTGCTGCTGGGGTCCCTGAGGCTGCAGGCAGCTGGAGCTCCATGGCTCAGCGGGTCTCAGGGGCACCCAGCATTCACCAGGGAAGCGTTTCACAAACCAGCATCTCCTCTGTCCCCCCCGGCCCCCAATGCTCCCTCCCGCATGCGACGGACGCTGATGGGGAAGGAAATTGCAGCTGCAGAATGAGCTGCGCGGCTATACCTTGCCGTCACCTAAGCTATACTTTTTTCCTGCTCTCGCTCACACCCTGCCTCCAATGATTGTAGCGGGGAGAACGCCTTGATTGCTGACAGCTTCTCAGGAGTTGCGGCACAATTGAATCAGTTCCCTTTCAGTGCATAGAAGCCCTTCAATTTGTAATCACAGGCCATTCTCCATCTCCGCATTGTGTTCAGCAGGCAGCTGCGAGCCAGTGCCGTCTTCCTCCTCCTCCTCCTCCTTCTCCTCCCTGGAGCCCCCTCGGCCGTGCTGGCACCTATCCCTTGCTCTCAGCCCCTGCAGGGCTGCTCCTTAGTGGGTATTTGCATGTCCCCTGCGAACAAAACTTGTGATGGTGTGGGCTGGAACTGCGTGGCAAAGCCAGCAGGAGCAGGTGAGGTGGCTTCTGGGGACAGCCAGCACCAGCTGGGTCAGGGGCTGCGGGTTTAAGAGTGCTGTGCTTGTGCATCTGCATCCCGCTCCCAAGGGGAGGGGTGGGAAGTCCTGGGCTGAAGGCAAAATGAGGGTGCTGTCAGGGTCCCGTCCTGCCTGCCTTGCAGCCCGGGGCAGATGGACGTAGTGCTCGGAGCTGGGATGCTGGCTTCGAGGTGGGTCTTCTCCTAGGAGCAATACACTTCCTTGTGGTCATCTTTTTTGGGGGAAACCCCCAGAAATTTGCTGGGGGCAACCACTTCCCTCTGTCCAGCCCATCTGATTGAGTAGAAACCAGAAAGAAAGCAGAAATAAGCCTCCACAGTCCTGGGAGCAAAACCATCCACATCTTCCCCTGCTGCTCTTTTGGGCACCCCAGCGGGGCTGTGAAAAGGTGACCAGGAGCCAGGCAGGGCTGGACTGGTGACACCCGGAGCTGGGAGAGTTCCCCCAGGGCAAGGAAACGACAGCCCTGCCGGTGCCTTGTGCTGGTGCCATGCCGCTATTCTATCACTGCATGTCGGCGTCACGATTCCTACCGTCAGCCGTAGGAATTTCTGCTGCTCTTGCTCTCCTCTCTCTTCACCTGACCCTTTGCTTCCTTTGTACCGCTTCTTTTTTTTGCTTTCCTTGGCTTTCCTTTTGTTCACCAGCTCCCCCTCTGCGTCCTTCTGCTCCCTTCAGAAACTTCCCAGCCTTCCCTCTCCCGCAGGGCCATGTCCATGCGGATGCCAGCAGGACCAGGAGGATGTACCTCCTGCCCCTTAACTCCGGTTTCATGCGGGCAGGTGACTGAGTGCTGCCTGCCGCCTGCCCCAAGCTCGCAAATGCAGCCGAGGGTCAACGTGTCAATGGAAAATTGAGTGTGGAGAGAATTAGGGCAGCAAGGCATAATAATAAAACCTATTGCTGTTGAAACCAAGCCAGGAGGAGCTATAGAGGGAGGGCTGGGTGCCAAATCCAGGGAAAAAAATGTATGATTCAGTGTGGCCCTGAGCTCATCTATCTGGAGGTAAGGACAGGGCTGGGATAAGCTTTTGGGCACGGGGACAGCAGGGAGCTGATACTGGCTGTGGCAGAGCCCTGGGACCACCTCCCTTTGAGAGCCTCCCTCGTCTCCACCGCCGGTGGTGTTTGCTGGTCTGACTTGGGTCTGGCTGCCGTCAGGAGTCGTTCTGTTCCTTCACCGTAGGGCTGGGGAGGTAAATCTGAAAAGAAAATAAATATTTAGTGCGAAAGAACAGCTTGAAAGTCGTTCTGTGCTTTGGGGCGGGGGACAGGTTTGGTTGTTCTTGTTGTGCTTGCATCGCGTGCTTTCTCCGAGGGGAAACCTGAAAACTTGTTAAACTTGAAGGGCCTGAACTCCCCGGTGCGCAGTGTGGCCGGGGGTAATCGCTGTCGTGTCCTGCAAGCACAGGACGAGTATTTGTGTGAATTTGTTCTGGGAGCATCGGTCCCAATTCAGCAACGCAGCTCAGGCACGTGCTTTGCTTTAAGCACCAGTGTTGTGAAGGCTTTGAGCTGATGCTTTGCTGAAAAGGATCCAGTAAGTTCAAGATGCTGTTTGCTTTGCTGTGATTTTTGTTTTTATTTTTATTATTTTTTTTTTCCATGTTGGGAAGAGGAACAATCTCAAGGTGGCAGCCAATTAAAAAAAACAAACTTCAAAACCTGGCTGCTGTGATCCTCACCCCCACTAAGCCCCATCAGTTCCTTCTGAATACAGAAGCAATGTTAGCAATGCTAACAACATCGTTATCACAGACGGTGTCTTTAAGGCAGCCTGGTTTGTCTCCAAGGCTTTCAAACTTTCTTTTGTCCCAAGAAGTCAAAGTCAATTGTAGGCAGACAGCTAGAACATGCATTCCTGGGGGATCAGCTTTCCTTGGCAGATAAGCAGGCTTTTTTGCTATGCATTGAGGTCTTGGTGTGTTCCTGAGCCCTCTGACTGTACAACTGTCACCAGTATGTGCTGCATAATGGCACGATGGGATGTACCGGGAAACCAGGTCAGCAGCCAGGGAAGCACAGGCATCCCTGGTGCATCCCGCAGCATCCTTGCTCGACACGGCATGGCACGTGGCCTCACATCTCAGGGCTTCAGTGCCTGATAGGAGCACCCAAGCTTGAACCATAGGGTGTCCCTTTGCCATAGGACAGCTTGATCTCCAGTTTCACACATGGCTTCATGCTGGCAGGAGCCTGGGTTTCCCCAGGAAGATGGCCAAGCCTCTTGGCTAACCCAGTCCTGGAGCTGGGAAGAGGAAGGACCAAGCCTCTTCCCATGCCACAGCCAGGAAACAAATGGCCCTGACTTCAGCTTAAAGATTGCGTCCTTACATCAGCTGGGGTAGAGCAGCTCATATATTCTTGTTTCCCTAAATGAAGGATGCACTCAAGCAATTGAAAACAACTTCTGGGACAATCTCGGTTCCATTATGTCTAATGGAACCGGGTGTACGTGGCACGTCGCGCGTGCTGATGTCTTAGAGAAACAAAGAGGGATTTTCCCATTATTCAGAGAATGGATGAGACGTGAAATGAACTCCTCAGAGGCGTTTCAGTTTGTCACAATAGAGCAAAGTGAGTCACGTTTGGAGGATTCGGAAACAAAATGTGTGCCATTTCTTGTATTCCCCTGTTTGTGTGCTCCCTCCCTCTTCTGTCCCCCTCCTCGCTTTCCTGTTAAAATTTGGCAGCAGAAACCCAAACTCAGGGCACGCTTGCTTAGACTCTTAGAGTTGTCAGTGGAGGTTGGACTGCAACCCCCCTCCTCCCTGGACGGGGCTGCAGGAGAGGACCTTGCCGGCTCAGCCATCAGCGGATGCTCCTGAAATGGGGTTTTATTCATTTGTGAGCCCGGAGGAGGCATTTGCTTGTGTCTTAAAAGCTGGCAGTGACCATGAGGAGTTGCTAATCCAGTGAGCCAAGGCAAGAGCATCTCGGCTCTTTCAAATGTGGTAGTTGGAGCATTAAGAAATAACCAAATATCCTGTGAACTGGAATAATTAATCTCATCTTGATAAGTAAGCTAATGGGTTCAATGGACTATGGGATGTTGTATTTACAACCCTGGGGCTGCTTGATGCTTCCCAGCCAGAGAGGAGGATCCAAAATTTTCTTGCAGTTTTCCCTTCAGAAAATATAATTTCACTGAAGAAGGGGTGGGGAGAGCAAGGGGGAACACTTCATTTGTACCTTCCAGTGGCTGAATTAGAATTAAACCTGTCATTTTACTTTGAAATACAGTTTTTCATGGCTGGACTGCAGGAAGTTTAGGATTCTGCTGGGCACGTGTCCTGCTTCCAGCTCTGCACCATCATAAATGAAGGATGGGGGAGGCTGGTTTGCCATCAGCTTCAGCATCAACCCAACGAAGGCACGCAGTGCTTGCTCAGGAGCATTGCCTGCTCAAGCGCCTTTGCTTTGGTGGCACTGAAATGTTTCCAGAGGCCAAATGGTGCCACCCAGAAGGTCCATCCCAGCTCAGGCAGGGGTAGGTGCAACCTTAATGCATGTGAGGAGCACTACGGAGCTGTGCCCTCCTGTAATGGGGGACCTTGTGCCAAACCAGGCAGTGCTTCCAGGGGCAATGACCAGCAACGCCTTCCCTGGGTCAGCACTTGCTGGGCACCCACCCTGGTTTTGGTTATTTTACCATTATTGGAGTTTTTTCCAAAGCAAGGCAAGGCGCCGGGTAGGGATGGTGATGCAGAGGCAGGTGTGGGCAGCCGCTTTCCTCAGTCAGATTGTGCAGATTTTGGAAGGGATGTGGACTCTTTCTTCTAGGGCTGACATGAAATACTGCAGTTTGTGTCTCCTTAAGCAGTGTCATTTAATTTTCTCTTGCAAAAATGCTGTCCAAAAATAAATCCATTACAGGAGAAACTTAATTAGAAAGCCTTGGACATAAATCTCTTGCAGGGCTCTTTGAGCATCCCGGACCCCATCCTGGCCATAGGGGTTCCCCGCCGGGCGAGGAGGGGAGACCCCCACTTTCAAGACTTTCCCCTGGAGTGGATTCTGCCTCTTGTTGAGCTCCTCTTTGCTGCACCTGGGTTGCTGATTAAGAATTGCCTTGAAAAGCATCTTCAAACTCTTAAAGGACTGTTTCCCGGCTTAACAAATCAATGCATTCAAATCTATAAATATTTAATCACTGTTTGCCCTCCAGTGAGGCTGGCCTTGTGCCTCTTCCCCTTTCTGCTCCCCCCCCCCGGGTAAGACCCTTCCCTGCGATGCCCAGATAATCCATTTACAAATGACCGCTGCATGACCGTGCCCCTTCTTCTCTGGTAGCACAAGGTCCATAGCAGAAGCAGCCTCCAAAGAGCATGGGGAAGCCCTGGCTGGGTTTTCTGCTACAAGCAAGCCAGCAAGTGCAATGGCAGGTTGAACCATACAGCTTGGTAAGGGTGTGGGATTTTTATATTTTTAAATGTTCTCCCATCTCTGTGAAGCATCTGCCAGTGGTCTTTCTCGTGTGTGAGGGCTTGAAACTGCTCCGTCACTATGTCCAGGGTAAGCTGGAGGGTGGGGGGGTGTGTGGTATTGGGAAGTGGGGGTCCAGCAGGTAACGGAGAAGGTGAGATACTTGACCCGGTTACACAGCGGCTGCTTGCAATGCCAGACATCCCCGTGCTGTACCAGCAGGATGCTCATGGGCAACCGACCGCCCAGCCATGCGCCTGTTCCTGTGCAAGCTGGGGCCCTGAACTGCAAAACGCAAACCAACCTCCAAGCAAACTCTAAAATTCTCTAGAAGAGACACAAATAATGTGGCTTATGAAAGCGGTTCTTTATCACTCTGAACATTTTTTTAATTTTTTTTTTTTTTTCCCTCACTGCAATTAAATTCAAGGTCTTGTATCATCTGCTGTCATCATTCCCAGGGAGATGCCGTGGATGTGACAGCAGGAGCGTGTTGGGAGGAGGGAGCCAGGCTGCACCCCGGGCTGGGGGAGAGGCGGGCGGGCAGCCTGCCCTGGGTGCTGTGCCTGGACCGCTCAGTGCGGGAGGGGCTCTGGGATGAACTGGGATGTCCTGCCCAACCTGGGCTGTTGTACAGGGAGCAGAGGTGCTGGCATGGTGCTCTGTGGGTGCGGGAAGCCCAGTTTCCCAGCAGGACCGGTGAGGCTAACATTTCCAGTGCCCACACTAGCTGGGGTTTTGCTGTGTGAAACTCTTTAGAGTGGGAGAGGGAACAGGGCAAATTTCACAGGAAAAAAAGCATTTAGGCAAAAGCTGATGTTTTGTAGCAGAGAAGGAGCAAAACTCCCAGCCTGAGCTGCAGGCTGTTGGGCGCAAGAGCCTTCCCTCTCCTCTCCCTGGTTGCAAGAGCCTTCCCTCTCCTTGCTGCGCTGTTGCGTGCCTGCGGTGTTTGTTTTTTCTCTGTTGCTCATTTGGAAGATTTCTGGGGCTGTTGGCCTGAGTTATAGAAAGAGGCAGGCGTTGGAGCAGCTGTCTTGGTGGCGATACCACTCCTGGAGGTGTTCAGAAAACACGTAGACGTGGCACTGCGGGACATGGTTTAGTAGGCATGGTGGTGTTGGGTTGATGGCTGGACTTCATGATCTTAGAGGTCTTTTCCAACCTTAATGATTCTGTGATTCTATACTGGGGCTCAGCCAAGCTGGGCACAGGCTGCTGCTTTCCTTCGCTCACCGGCAGCGCTTCCCAGGGAATCTCATTCTCAACCCGGCTCTCTTCTCAACCCTTAGCAATTCGTTAGCCTTTGCCCATCTCCAGAGTTTTGGCTGTCTTTGCCTCCTTTCCTGAAAAGGTGACATTTGAGGGGCTTGAAGCTGTTGAAATGAAGGCTTAAAACGGGCAGGAATGGGGAGATGGGCGCTGGTCCTTCTCCAGGCTGTCCCCAGAAGATGCTCCCCCAGAGCAGCAGCCCTGTGCACGGGGTTTGTGCCGGGAGAGCCAAGCCTTGCCGCACAGGTGCCAGAACGGGGCGGTGCTGGCTCTGTGCTTGTGTGCTGTAACTGGGAGAAGTTCCAGCCATGTGGATGGGCTTGTCTGTGTGTTGGGGGGTGGATGTGTGCCCCGAGAGGCAGTGCTGGATGCCTTTAGTGCTGGCCATCACTGGAGGGTCCAGGAAGAGGCTGGGTGATGGCTTCCCCCATAGGAACCCCTTGTCCCGTGCTGTCAGTGGCTCCATCTGGAATCTGCTTTATTTTTATTTCTGAAAGTGAAAATGAGAGAGGAACAAATATGTGAAGCTGGCTGGCACCATTTTGGGGGCTTTTGCAGAGTCATCCAGCCTGGAGCCTGCAGGGAGCCCAGGGAAGCTGGAGGTGGTGGCAAGAGCCATCCCATTCTGAAAGGAATGAAATGGAAAATATCTTGATTTTCCCCCCACCTCCCTCCCTTGAAACGGAAAGGAAATTCCAAAAAATCTCATCATGACAACTCTGACACTTCTCTTCCCATTTGCTCCAAAATTACCTTTCAAATATAGTTCAGTTCTCTCCAGCAGAAGACCTGTCAGAGAGACGCTCTTCCAGGACAGTTGAGGAAGAGAGAAAATACCGAAGCAGCATCCATCCCCACTATCTCTGAGGGAACTCATCGTGGCACATTTCGGCTCTGGGTGCCTGTGCTGTGTGCTCTCTCCTCCTGCAGCATGAATCCCAAAGGGAGACAATGTTCTGAGTATTATAATTTGATGATAATAATTCAGCATTTACAGAATCTTCTATCTCTGAATAACAAAGGATGTCAGGAAAAAAATATTATCCCCAGTGACAGCTGGGGGGGGATGAGAGGTGAAGTCGAGCAAGTTGAGCTGAAGAGCTGGGTGTGAAACCAGGGGTTTCTGACTTCGGGGTTGGAGGGGTTTGCTGTCCCAATGCTCTCCGTGTAGCCCAGCTGCCTCACAGGGGCTGTCATCCAAAGGGTGCTGGTGGGTGCTCTGGGTGCGGAGGTTGCTGGTACATCGTCTGCGGTGGGCTCTGCTGGGAGGTGAGATGCCAGCAGTGAGGGGAAGGTGTCCCTGAGCTTTGGAAATGAAGGATAGAAAATTATTTGTTTGAAAAGTAAACAAATGCAAGAGTCTAAAAAGGATCCCGATGCTGTTTCTGATGGCATAAGAAATGGCAAAGCTTCGGAGAGCAGGCTGGTGTTGCGGTCCTGCCCTTGAAGCGTGATTCAGACATCTGTATGAAAGTGATGTCCGTATTATCATTATACCTAATTGTTCAAACTCCTTCTTATCTGCATGACTTCACTTCTGAAATGACCGAATGAGAGGATGGGGGAGAGAAGGGAGGGGGGGTCTGCAGTAGTGAGTGAAAATCAGGGATTAGAACAGAAATTGTCTTATAATTAAAGTTACGGAGCTGCTGCCGCAGCAGTGTAATTACTAATGGGGATCAGTCAAGCGCAGATGAGGAAACGTAAGATACCTGGCTTTTGGTGAGCATCTGAGCAGGGGTGAGGAGGCAGAATGATGCTGTTTGGGAGGACAGCTGGGGACGAGCAGGGTGAAAGGAAGGGGACACGGGAGCGATCCTGTGCTGCCACAGCTCCCAGAGGTATTCCAAGCTGGATGCATGCTCTTTGGCTGGGTTTGCGTGTGCACGGTCAGGTACGGCAAAGCACCTTTGCTGTCCCTCCTGCCTGCTGCCGGGGGGGCCACCGGCACGTGCATGCGTTTCACTCCAGGAGCAGCTGACCTGTTGTTTGCTTGAAGGGAACCTTTTATTTGGCGAGTGTTGGCCTCTGCTGCTTCATTTCATGCTCGGTGCTCAGAAATCAAGAGCTGTTTCTTTCCAAGAGCTTTACTAAATGCTGCTGAGTTACTGGAGCTGGACAGTTAGCACTGGGAGGGGGGACGGGGAGGTGTTTTTTTCCTGGTCCAATACTTGTGGCTGTTTTGGTGCATTCCTCTGCCCCTTCCATGTACATGCTGCCTGGTTTTTATTTATTAATGTTGGCCAAGTTTTTGTTTTGGGGAAGGTTCTCAGTGGCAACACAATTAGAGCTGTGCATCCGTAAGCGCTCGGAAATGAGCAGTTACCCGTGTCTGCTCCCGCCAAAGGCCGCCGAGTCACTGGCTGCTGAAATGAGCTTTGATGACCCTGGTTTGGCTCTTGTGCTCAGGGTCAAAAGGAGTTGTTTTTATTTTCGCCTCCTGTACGGCCAATACCATCTCTTCTCATTGGGATGCTCTTCCCGCTGGGCTCTCTGCCTGGTTGCTTCCCGGAGGACGGAGCACAGCTGGGTGCGGCTGTGGTACCCAAAGCCTCAGCATCTTCCACCCAAGGCAGGAGGATGGGATATACTTCTCCACTAGCAGAAGTTAAACTAGTGAGAGCAAGGACTGTACCCTGGGTCATACTGGGGGTTTAAGATGGAGAAGTTCCTCCTGCTGGCGTGTCCTCTGCACCTGGTGGGGACCGAAGCAGGCTGGGCCGAGGGGAGGGCCAGGCTGCAGTAGCTTGTGCTAAAGCACTTCCCTGCAATATGCAAAACGCTTACAGGAGCAATGGGAATTTCTGCCTGACCTCAGCTCGTGTGATCAACTGATGCCCTGAAGCATGAAAATAAATAGCTCTGACTCATAAGAACAAGTGGTGCAATTACTTTAGCTAGGATAAAATATTTGTAAGTATCTAATCCTTCTCTGCACCGTGTGCAGAAGCGAGTACTTATCTCCCTGCTGCTCCCTCTTCCCCGCAGCAGCACAAGCTCTGTGCAAACAAGGAGCTTCTTAAATTCCTGGTGTCCCGGCACATCTGTTCCTGCAGCCCTCGCTCCCAGCCGGGGCAGTGGGAGGGAGGCGCAGCCCCGGGGGTTGCTGCGAGTGGAAGTGGTTATCTCTTAGTTCGGGGTTATTTTGTGGCTTTGCCTTAAAAAAAGCAGGGCAGAAAAGAGTGCCTGGAGACCTGTTAGCAAAAGGCCAGTTCAGAGGAGCAGGAGGCAGTGAGGCGATGCCCAAGGAGGGTTCCCTGGCTGCCAGCCGGCTGTGCAGGGCAGGGAATGCAGTTGCCAGCAGCTTTAGGGTTTCTCCCACAGTCACTGGTGTGATGAAATGGGGCTAATTCTGGCTCAATCCAGGGTGTTTGGCCCAGCAGAGGAGCTGGCTGGCTGCCGGGCTGTGGGTCGGCCAGCTTGCCTTGCCTCATCAGCCTGGGAGCGGTGGAGGGGGGGTGGGACTGCCCCACCGGCGGGAGGTTAGGGGGTGGCAGCAGTGAACCCCGTTGAACAACACATAAAAGGTGAATTGGGATGTAAACTTCACTTTGTATTTTTCCCCTTCATATTATCCACCAGCTGTGGCTCTCCCCTGGATTTGCTAGGCGCTCTTTTGCGTTTTAATTTTGATTGCTAATCACTGCAGCTGATCTCGTGCCTCGCGGTGGGGAGCCCTCCGCGTCCCCTCACCTCCATGCACGGGCATGCACCTAATCCCTCCGGACCCACGGGTGACAGGAGCCTTGTACCAATGTTAAACAATCAAGTCCTTGGATGCAGTGGCTCGGAAAATAAACTGCTTAATAGGCAGGATGCTGGAGTTGTGACGGGGATGCTGCATGTGGCCGCTGCTCGCCATTAGCATTTGCTTTGCCCAGATCGTGGTGCGGAAATGCCGCCTAATCAATGCCGACACACGGAGGTGGCGTGGCGGGCAGAGGAGCCTCTGGGAAGGGTGAGGGTTTGGCCAAGTTTGGGTGGGTTTCCTTCTTGCTGTCCTTTGCAGTGCCCTGGAGTCAGTCCCAGGGACAAGGCTCAATGATCTCAATGCAAAGCCAGGATTTTTCTCACTCAAGCATTTTCTTTCTTTTTTTTTTAAATAGGTTTGGCCCACCAGTGATTTAATGTTGATTTTCTAAAATTTAGGGGGGTTTGGCTTTATTCCAAGTGTTCACTATTTCAGAACTAATTGTCAAATGAAACATTAAGGTCACAGCAAAACATTTTAAGGTTGGTGGTTTGTTTCTTTTTTTTCCCTTAATGCTTTCAGCAAACAGAAAAATGACTTAATCTCATGGCTGTGCCCTGATGTTCAATCTGCCTTTGGTCATGCTATATCTGGACAAATGTACATGGCAACACAGTGCTCATTTTTCTTCCCCCCCACCCCCACCCCCAATTTCACAGTCAGCAGCAAAACAGCCCTGACTTCAGCTGTACTCTTACAGCGTTAGCATCTTGCAAGGACCTGACCCGAGCAGCTGGAGGTGCCCAGGTTACCGCTGCGCACTCCCTGAGTGTGTCTCATGGTTTCCAAGGCTTCTTGCATGACCAGGGGAAAGGACTTGCTGTTGAAGGAAGGCTCTGTAGCACCCGACTGCCGTGTTCCAACCATGCTGGGGCAGTCTGAGCCTAGCTTGGAGTAGAGCTAAAACTGAGGTTAAGGCTCTGGTGGCCCACCGCTGCCCTCACTGATGCTCCCCATCCTCCTCTGAGCCCTGGTGCTGCTGGGGGGCTGCGCTCCCCCGTGTCTCCAGGCTATCGTGAGCCTGGGGAGGTGGTGGCAGCACCAAGTGAGCTCTGCCCGGGGGGGACATCATCTCCTGGGGTGGGGAGAGCAGGATGAAGCACTCCCAGATTAATAGGATTTGCTTCATTTTAAGGAGACTAAAATAAGATATTTCTCATAGCTGCTCCTCTCTGGAAGATGCTTGCCCATGGGAAAAAAAAAAAACCAGCCTGCAGTACAGTGCTTTTTAGATATCAAACAATCGGTGGGACAAGGCCAGTTTTCGAGAGGTTGAGGCCAGCGTTATACTTGCCCAGCACCCACCATCAGGACTAGGTCTCTGCAGAACACTCACTGCCCAGTGGCTTGGGGATTCCCGCCAGGTTCCCCGAGCAGGGCTTGAAACTGAAAATGCCTCCAATGCACACAAACTAATTACCATCGCCTGCCCCTGGAGAGTGTGTGTGATTTGAGCTGCGAGTCCTGTATCTTGATCGTTCCCTGGGAAAGAAACAAAACCAGGCTTGTATCCGTGGTCCCCGTGGACTTGGGGAGATGTGTGACTCAGGCTTGATTGCATTACTCTGTCTGCTACCGCAATATTAAAAACATTTAATAAACACATTTGGAGCGCAGATTGACGCGCCTGCGTTAGGCTCGCTTTGGGAGCCCAGCACTGAAGTTCTCGGTGAACGTTGTTTCTTGCTGTGGCGTGCTGGCCTGGCCCCAGCATCGTCTGGTCTTGGCCATGAGCTGGGCTAACACTGGGAGTCACCAGTTTCCCAAGGGAATAATTTCCTGGACCTTAATGCTAAGGCTGGCCAAGGGGAGACCAGGTTGTCTGGAGGCAGACCTCCAGGCTTCAACAGATCTGAGCCCTTAGAACATATATTTTTTTTTTTTTTCTTTTTTCCCCTTCAGAACAGGGCTGTGTTGATCTGCCTATCTCATGCATCACAAAAGTTGTGTTTTGCTGCTTACTGGGTTTCTTTTTTTCACCACCTTTCTGATCAGAAGTGACAAAAGCCTCCCCATGGCACCCAACAACCTTCCCACTGAAACACAAACACCCTGGGAAGGCTTGGGCTTGAGCAAAGCACGCCCTTCTGATGGAAACTCATTAGCTGCTGCTTTTTCTTTCCTCCCTCCTCTTTTCCTTGCTGGAATAAAGTGGTTTGCATCATTTTCCCCCTTGTTTCAGCCAACAAACATGTTTGTTTCTCCTTAATTACCTGGGTGTCAATGGGGTGCTTCATCACTGTCTCTCCTCAGCCTGTTCCTTTTCATTTCAATATGTAGCAGATAATCAGAAGCCTCAATTGCAAATCCTGCAAAATCCTCCAGACTTGAAACTGGAAAATAACCCAAAAATGACCTTGAGATGACTTTCCATGTCCATGGAAATTAAAATTAACTGGACTGATTTGACTGGCCTGAGGGGAAGAAGGTATTTTAAAAAAAATAAAAATAACGAAATCTGACAAATGAGCCAGGAAACTTCCGAGTGTCTCAGGTGAACGGGAACATTAGAATATGTATTAGTTATAAATGCTCTAGCACAGGGTGCCTGAAATCATTACAGGAAAATAATCTGTTTGTATGCATGAGGAATGGGGGTGAGATGGGCACGGCGGCGGTGGGAACGTGACCCTGGGAGCTGGCTCCTGCAGATCCCTGTGGCTGGAAGAGGGCACGAGCCGGGCACTCTGCGCTCGCTTGCTGGGGTGCTCGGGTGAGCTGGCTCGCTCTCATGCGCTTCGCTGGCTCTGTGAAGATTTATTTCGGTGGTGCTGGCAGCTCTGCCTGAGCTCGACCCTCACTTTTGCTGTGTCTTGCACAAACGCAGAGAACCGCAAGGGTCTGCAGCTGGCAGAGCAAAGGGACGTGGCGTGCGGGCGTCTGTATTCTGGCAGCTGTGAAGCACAAAATGGTTTGCGCAAGGTTGTGTAGGCTGGTCCTAGTGGAGGTCATGCTTCAGTCCAGATCCCCTGAGCTGCCACTGCTGTATCTTACCCAAGAGGACTCTTCCATATGGACAAACAAGCTGACAGACACGGGACGTAAGGTGGCTGGAGTTGTGCATGGGGTTGGTCCTCTTGGGATTTCCCAGGCCCTGGGCTTTTGCTTTGAGCAACCACATTCCCAGGGCAGTCGCACACTGCTGTGACACCATGAAGTGTCACCCTTGCCCTCATGTCAAGGGGACGCGCGTCCCATGACAGCCCAGTGGAATAGCTGTCATCTTCTATCTACTGCTCAAGTGTGCTCCTTGTCTTCGCTGATATCTGGTGAGGTGAAGAGAGACTAGATGAAGGCAAAGCAGCCAAAAACATGCTCTCTGGAGCGGGGAAGGTGTTGGGTGTGTTGACTTGAAGGAATATGCCATCTCATTGACTATGAAGGTGTGTTGGGGTTATGTGGCAATGCCCCTTCCCCACACCCCCTGCACTGCTCAGGGAGGAGGAGGTAGAAGAATTGGGAATGAAGGGAGTGTGAGAGTGGCTTGGTGGGTGTATGGCAGCCAGCCAAGGTTAACCCACCACGGAAGGCAAGCAACGCGCATGCAAGTACGAACCGTCGCCCAGCCCATGGCACGGTGCCTGCGTTGAGGTCCTTGGGGTTGTGTGTTGGAGGCTACGGCCATTGGTCCCAGTCTGGAGCTGCCGGAGAAGGGGTCCCCTTGCACTGCAGCATGATGGGTCTGTGCTCTGTGAGGGTCCAGCCTGTTCTTTGGTCTCCAGGACTGCTTGGTGTTTGCCTAGGGACTGGTTTGTCAGGTTGGGCAGCAGCATTATCTTGACGAGAGAGAGATTTAGAGCTCTGTAATCCATGCTTGTCCATCCTAATTACTTCCCTTACCAGCCTTCAGGATAGTAACTTTACAGTGGTAATTAGTGTCTTCAATCCCACCCAATCTTAATAATTAACAGAGTTAGAATGGGAGGGGAGAATCTCTGCTTTGGGCTGGAAAGGTCCTTCTGGGGGGAGAACAGCAGATTTCTTAAGCAATCAAATGCAGCCTGGAGAGGACAGCCTTGGGGATGGCACGGGGAGGCTGTGTGCTGAGGACCTGTGGGACGATGACAAGTAGCAAGCGATGCGAGCCAAAGTTGTGTTTATACAGTGCAAGTTTGGATGTTTTATTAAAGGAAGCGCTTGGCAGGCGCTGGTGATGTGGTATCGGAGCGGTGAGCATCTGCGGTTTGCATGGGCTTCACCTGGAGCTGCGAGCATCCAGCTCTGCTGAAAATGAGCCCATTCATCATCTCTAGTGTTTGAGACACAGCACAAAAAGGGCAGTTTGACCTAATACTGCCCTATAGCAGCTGCAATTACTGGAGTATAATTCATTTCAAATGGATCTACAGATTTCTTTCCATTAACATCCAGAAGTAAAAAAAAAAAGAGCAAGCAGGCAGGATTGGCAAGGCAGGCGGTGATCAGCCCGACAGTCATCGCAGGCAGGGGATAAGCTGCATTTTGCGGAGGCAAAGGGCAGGATTGGTCCTGCAGGCTTCTCTTGGAAGACACTGGTTTTCATTTCTGGGGTTTAAATGAGAATCTTAACCCTGAGTACAGGTAGCAATACTGTGTGTTATGGGGCAGCCGCGGAGGCAAATCGCTTGCAGGAAAACTTGATTCTCATCTTTTTCCAAGTAGAAGGGCTTTAGTTCATAAAACTCCAATCTCTTTGGGATAGTGTGTTTTTCGTTACGGCCTTTTTCAGAAGGAGGCCCACAGAATAAGTTTGCAGGAAAGGGAAAAGTGGGGCCCTGGAAACTACTCTATCCTCATCAATTTTAGTCCGTATTCCTGGGGCAGGATGCAGAGAGACCCTGTTGTTTGTTTGGACGCTCAACGCTGCCTCAACTTGAAGATCTGGCAGTGTTCATCGAATTTGGTGTTTCTCCAAAGTCGCGTAAGTCTCAATTCAGTCTTGTTACGTGCTTCTTGGCATGAAGCCGTTAATCAGCAAGGTGTGGCTGAGGAGCAGAAAGTGCTTTTGCATGCTATGCCAGTTGCTGGGGATGAATGCAGCTGGGGTGCCACTGCTCCGAAGCTGACCTCTGTCTCCAAGGAGCTTGCGAGTGAATGTACGTAAAGGGAGGGATGGAATTGAAATCTTTTTTAGGCTGCTCCTTTAATTTTCAGACATTTTCTATCTAACCTGGCTCTCGGAAAAAGAACATCTTGGTTTTTATTACAAGCCCCAAAGGCTCATACTAATAGGCTGGTTTAGAGCTGGCAGTAATACCTTCCAGAAAGCATCTGCAAAACTATCTGAAGGCTAGACTCTGCCACCACCTCCTCAGTATCTCTGTGCTCGCTGGCTTTTTCTGTCCCTACCCCCAGCCTGCTCCCTTGTGCTGGAGCTCCAAAGAAGACCTGCTTCTGCCAGCTCAGCCTGTCCAGGTTAACCATCAGACATGGCCACGAGGGTCTCAGGTCCTGGTTCAACCCAGGTTTTCAAGTAGGGGTGCAGAGATATGGAGGGGCTCACCCGTCTGAAAAACTTCCCTCCCTTCCCAGGCTGTTGCCATGGAAGATGTATTTCCCTTGGCTTCTTCCAAGATGAATTCTATCGCCACCGTGCAAGTGGTGCCAGGCAGGTGTCAGTCTCTGATGGATGGGCAGAGACACTAAGCAGTTGGGTAAGGATCCCACTTGGTCATGCCCCTTGGCTCCTTGCCCTGCTCCTGTGCTGGGGACGCGGCCCCTCTGCGGTCTACGTTTCCCTTCCATCATCATCATGCTAAACTGAAGAGACAGCTCCATTCAATAATTCATAACCTCACATAGTCTTTGTAATATTGAAAGGAGGGAAAAAAACCCAACCCTTTGGTTTGTCCTTCCTCCAGGCTGGAGGTGGAGGAGCAGAAGTGATGGAGGCTGTTGCGTTCCTTGGGCAGTGCTGTTTGTCTGACTGGATGCAGGGATGGATATAGATGCCTCCTTGCAGCCAGATGCAGAAGGCCTTCAGAGTGGTAGGGACACAGGGCAGGCAAAAGCCCTCTGGAGGTGTGAACGTTGTATTGGAGAAGGCGTTGCAAGCGGCTCATTCAGGGGCCAGAGAGAAAGTGCTGGCTAAGATTTCACTTTTTGTTTGGTTTTGAGTGTGTTTAAATGATTCTTATGCTCAAGCCTGGCTTTTGAATGTAATTGGATCATTCAGAAACCGGGACATTACTGAAAACCAGCAAAACTGGCTTTTAAGCAATTTTGTGATGAGTTTTGAACAGTTCCCTTCCTATCCGTGAAACTTGGCCTTGTGCGTCGGCTGTATAAACTATTCTGCTTCCTCTGGCTACAAGGTGAGATGCTGGATTTATCCCTCACCCATCCAGGCTTATTTTCATTCTTGTACAGAGTTTTCTGAAGTCTGAGAAGAGGGTGCTGTGCAAGTCCAAAGTGTTCGATTGTTTACAAGTCACCGGAGTATCTTGTGTTCATTATTTTAACAATTGGAGAGAGGGTTTTATTTTCTCCGGAATCATAAACACAATCTTCAGTGTGTTTTATGAAAACAATAAAGCTAAACTCTAATAACCACACATTTTCCTTGCTTTATGTGCAGACATCCTTGGGGAACAGGGCCTCAAGGACTCATCTTGCTCTGCTTTTAACAGAGTTTTAATGTGCTCAAGTTGGTAAGTGGCAGAGAGCTAGATTAGGAATTTGCTTTGGTACCTAAAGGAATTTTCTTTGCCTTTAAAAATGCTCAAGGTGAGCAAAAAAGGCACCTCTGGAAGAGAAAGCCAGTGACGCAACGTGAAGATTTTAGCACCGCGATCCGAAAATCAGGCTTCATTTAAATGCTGTATATTGCAAACTCCTCAGTACGAGGACTAATTAGCTTTCCTGCATCTCTTTCCTATCCTGTGAATAATACTGTTTTCTTTTAGAAGAGATCTGAGGCTCTCAGAGGCAATTTATAAAGGAGGATGCTCTGCTACAGATGGAGAACCAAAGCGTGGAGAGGAAGGGACGCAGTTCCTAAAGTATTTAGCCACCTAATGGATTTTTTATTTTTGAGTGCAGAAGTAGGTTAGGGCCCGAGCTGCGCCTGTGGTAGTGATTTTTTGATAGAGAACTCACTTAAGATAGTTTTCATCCAGAAGTGTTGAGAAATCCAAAATACCATGGAGTTGCTCCAGTTTTGAATGCTTTTTGGGGGAAGGGGGAGAGAAAATCCCCTGTTTTGGCATTTCTTCAAAGAGGAGCGTGTGACTGGGTGGGTAGGTATGCATGTGTGCTGTAGTCACCCTGGGACAGCAAACGGCCATGGTCTTGGCCAGGCCATGCCTGGTGCTTGCCTTTCACCCTTTGGTTGCAACCTACGTTCACTGTTTCTGGAACGGATAGATGGGGACCTTATTTTCCCCTCTCCCTCCTGGGGAAACTTCCAAACTGTCTTTTATTTCCACCATAGGCCAGGATAAGGCTCAAAACCTCAGAAAAGCCCCTTAGATCTTCACGGGAGCAGCTTCTCTATTTGTTTGATTTCAGCGTGGTGTGAGTTGGACATGCAGGCTGCAGGCCTTCCAGAAGTCCCACCAGGGCCAAGCAGATCCACAAATATCTGAATTTATTAATTTCTCTGGGATGAGTGGCAGTGCCAAGGGTTGAATGGTGGGGTCCTCAGTCTCTGCCTGGTGTGGCAGAGATGGGCACCGTAAAGGATCTCCAGGCTGCACTTACGTCTCAGCCTTGAAAGCACCACGTGCTGGGAGCAGGAACCCCAACGCGTGGGGCATCAGGAGGGACGATCTATGTCTGTAGATCCCAAAGCCTCAGCACCAAAGCCCTGAAGGGAGGTGGACCTGTATGCCTCGTGCACAAATGATCTTGGGGGGTGCAAAGTTGGCAGGGAGGAAAGAGGAGGAGATGAAAGGTGGTGCTGCTGCTGGCAGGCAGAAGATGGTGTGTAAATGCAGGCAAGTGCCTCTCTGCTGGGAGGGGAGTGCTTTGAGCCAGCACGCTGCATGGGTGGTGGGCCCCGTGCTCGCCGTCCCCTGCAGTAGGGGTTAATTCATGTGGGCTTTCACGCCGCAGGGCTGCTAGGATCTGCAGCCTTTTCAAGCTAACGTGGAGTTCTCGCATCCAAAGTACTTTGATGGTTGTCTGAGAGTATCGGGGCTCTCTGGTTTCCAAAAGGAGCTCTCCGCAGAAAAGTGACAAATGTGTTTAATTTTTGCAGAGCTTGTAGCCTGGTTTTATCCCAGGATCTGTCTCCTGAGGTTTTATTAGCTGATGGTGTCTGTAGGAAAAAGTCAAAGCAACTAGACAGGAACAGCCATGGAATTGATGTAGGAAGCAAGAGCATGTTTTGGAGATAATGTTTCTCATTCCTGCCGTTGCTACGTGCTGAGTTTAGGCAGTGCGTTTCCAGTTCTGCCATAGTTTTACAGCTGCTGCCTGCCAAAAAATCCTCAGGCTGGCCTCCCGCTTAGGCAGGGCGTGAGTTGCATGCTCTGGTCGTGATGGGTCCCCTGCTCTGGTCCATGGGAGAGCTCCTGCTGGGTTGGAGAACAGGGACTGGTGACAAGACGATGACACATGCCCTTCTCCCCTGCGTGTGGCTCTGATAAACCTGGTGCCGAGGAAAGCTTGGCTTGGCTTGCTGAAAGCTCCAGGTGGCAGGAGGGCCCCGTCTGCGCCGGGTGTGCTGGCGTGGGGAGATGAGCACCCTGCCTTTGAATCTGGGAGAGAGACAATTTGCAAACATGTGTTGATGCGTTCCCGTAGGAAGCCCGGCACTAAATCATCACCTTGCAGCTTGCACGCATATTCATCCAGGGAACCTATTTAATTAGGGGATAAATTTAGAAATCAATTATTATTTGCAGAAACACTTTCTTTCCCTCTAATGAGGCTGCAAGAATTCATCCCCCTCTGCCTCTTTGCCATGACCTTTGTGTATGCAGATCAAGGGTGGAAACGCTCCGTGTCCCTTCTTCCTCAGTGTAGGTGGCCCTTTTTGGGCAGCTGCCATACAGCCTTCCCCGAGACGCCGCTAGGACAGCAAATGGGGGTGCAACCATGAAGCCATGATGCTTTTGGGATGTAATGGTGTGGTACTGATGGGGGCACCAGGTCCACTGGTAACAGGGACATGGATTAGCCTTTCCTAATGGGGTAGGGGATGGGAAGCGGTCTGAACCGTATGGGAAGGGGAAAATAAGGATGAAGGGCTGGAATGGGGTGGTAGCCCTGTTGTCAATGATGGGAGGGAAGGATGGGGGACAGGAAGAGCCTCATGAAGCATTTCCACTGGTGGGGAATGCTAGGCAACCTGGCTGGGGAAGGAGTGGGGCCATACGGGGTGGTGTGGGTTGATGGTGAGTTGGCAAAGGTTCTGCAAAGCCAGGTTAGGGCTGCAGCAGCGGCAAAGTTGACCCTCCTCTGCCTGCTCAGAGAGACATGGCACTGGCAGAGCCACCACCCGAGCTGGAGGAACTTCTGGGCAAGGGTGGTGGCTGGAGACCTCCCTGTGCCTGGCTCGGGCTGGCACCACACAGCATCGCACCTCGGCACCACCACGGGCCTTTCCCTGACCCTGGCACAAGGGCTGGCACCCCCGCACGGTAACGGGGGTGTTGTAACGGCCTGGCCACCCCCTGGCAGCTCTGCTGGGTTTTCTAGCGAGCCAGGGTTGCTTTTATTTCAACAGATGAAGCACTTGTTGCAAGGCATGGCTGGCACCCCTGCATCTCCATTTGCACTGCTGGAGAAAGGGACCCTGCTTGTGCCAGCCCAGGGTGGCCATCATGTTTGTGAGGACATTGCTGCTTCGGGCTTCAGTCTCTGCCACTTCATCACTTCTAATCTCTGACAAATTGCTTAGCTTCTCTTCTGGCTTACCCACTTTTAAATGGGGAAAAATTATTTTGCCCACAGGCTCTGAAATTCGGTTGCTTTTATTATTTTGGATTTTAATGTCTCCTCATCTTATGAAGCCACTTTCTGAGCCCTCCAGCAACTTCTCTGTGCTCTTAGATCAGCTGCTTTCAGTCCAGTTCATTTCAGTGCAAGCCAGTCCTGAGAGAGGTGAGGATTTTCACAGCTACGTCTCAGTAAACCCTTTTGCTTCTGGCAGCCTCCCACCGCAGCCCTCTGCTCCAGGGCTGAGGCTGCCCAGGTGGTCTCGTCTGCTCAGGAGGGGTCTGGCGCCCCAGGATGGCATCCTTGGGGAGCGGCAGGCTGCTCTTGCATAGCCCTTGCTGTGCTTCTTTCCTGCAGAAACCCCGTGGTGCTTGGCCAACGGGAGGCTTTTGGTGTGTCCCAGGCTGATGGCATCCCTCTGGGGTAGATAAATGTGCAGGTTGCTCCTGGGTTAAGGTGTAATGCTGGACTCTCAGAGAGAAGTGAATCTTCTGCGAGGTTGCAACAAGTCATTTCTGTAAGAAAGAACTGAATTTGGGCGTTGTGAGTAGCTGAGACAGAACCTGGGCGCTTGAGTGGTACCTGGGAGGCTTTGGGGAACTGGAGGCTTTTCCAGGGCGCGAGTGCTCAAGAGCTTCTCCCAGAGAAGAGATAAGACCCTTAATCCTTTTTAGCCATGGCAGATGACTGCCTTGACAGGGGGGAAGGGACTCTCTCAGCATAGGAGCCCGTCACGATGCATGTGGAGGGGTTCCTGCAAATGTTCATTCCTGGTAACTGATATTTTTGCCTTTTTGGGCGAGGGTATGCACAGAATTTTCAGGCTACTTGGCTTTTGACAGACCCACCTGGTGCTTCAGGTCACACATAGGCTGAAGAACCCAAATTACCCACTACCTGTTTTTTTCCTGAAAATCCCCAGCCAGCAGCCAGCTCCTCTCCTTTGGCTCCTTCTCCTTGGAAAAGGACATCTGTCCCGTAGGAGGGCGAACCGTCCTGGTGTTTGTCTCTCTAGAAAGTGGTGAGAACTCCTCTCTCCTTCCCCACTTTCTTCTCCTTCTCTCCCCATCCCACCCCGGTGCATGGGGAGTTTCTACTGGGACCCCCCCAGTCCTCAAGAGCTTATTGGGAGGGGAGGTCCGTGGAGGAACCATGCTAGAAAAATTACTTTGCTTCACAGTTTGAGCAGTGCCCTGAGCTATCAAACTACCTTACCATTTTAAGAGGTATGTTTCCCAAAGAGAGACATTTAAAAATGCATAGAGGTTATAAAGCACTTGACTAGTTTTAATCAAACTCTGAGCGATGCTCGCCCCTCGAGGCCAGCACCGTTTGCTTGCTCCCCGGCGTGCGCCATGCAGAATGGCGGGTGCTAGAAAACGAATGTAGCGCTCTGCTTTGTCGTGAAGCCTGCCTGGCTTCGCAACGCTCTTCAAGTCACCTGCACAGGTCACGTTGCCCTTCTGCTCCTGCTGCAGCTTGTGGGGAAGAGACGCCCGGTCCCCGCTGCCTGGGCTGTCCCTTCGCCTGTGTGCCAGCCCCCCTCTGCCCCTCGGTGCCCTCCCTGCTCTGCCGGGCTGCCCTCGGCCCTGCTCTGTTCCCAGACCTCAACTCCTGCAGAAATTCAAAGAAAAAGTTGCAGGCACTGCTGTCACCTGCATGGGGAAGAGGCCATAGGGGTATTTTTACAAAAATTGAATGATTTCTCTTTGCACAAGCCTTATCTAGTGCCGTAATGCCCCTGGGGACTGCTCCACTGCCATGGTGGCTGTGTTTGAGGTGCTGCTGGCTGTCCTGGAAAAAGAAATCAGCACCCCGGCCTCACCAGCAGGTGCCTGTGTCAAGGAAAAGCGAGCAGGAGGGATGCAGGCAGGCTGGGGCTGGCTGAGCACTTCGCTCCTTTGCCATGGGACTTGGGTTAAAATATTGGCAGGACCCACCCGGCCCCATCTCCACGTGCCAGCATTTGCTGCCCACGTGGGGACCGTGTGCTGGCACTGCGGGCGGTGCATGGTGCCTTGCCCACGCCTTGCCCACCCGCATGGCCACCTCCCTCGGGCTCCCTCAGCTGTGGCGAAAAACCAAGCGGGTGGTTATCGCACGCAGCAGCTCTTGCTCAGTAGCCCCCGGTTGTGTCATTAGACACTTTGCACCCGTTCAGGCTCCAGGTGAAGCTCCGGTGTCACCATGCAGGCAGCAATCTGCAGCGACGGGCGATGGCACTCCAAGCACCAGCACCTCGGTTTAGCCGAGCTGCGCCTGGGCTTGAGGATTAAACAGGGGGGTTTTTTCTTGCCCAAGAGCGGTGGGAATAGACCCTCTAATGCCTGTAGCAGTCCTGCAGGAGCCAAGCTGGGGTTTTCAGACATGCTGGAGCTATGTGCTGGGCTGGCGCAGTGATGGAGAGATGTCCCATGTGGCAGCGGGTGCGGGCTGGCACCCGGAGCGGGGCAGACCCGGTCCCTGCAGGGCTCAGGGCTGAGGGAGCTGCCTGCCCTGGTGCAGCAGATCTGCCACTCCCCTGCATGTCGCTGAATCTTCTGAGCCAGGATATCCCTACTGTCTTCATAAAAACCTGTCTCATTTAATCCATCCTTAAAACAGTGGCGGGCCAGGGCTGGCAGCGTTGTGTGCCCGTTACCTGTAGAAAAGCTTTCTCGTCAAAGACATTGATTTCTGTAACAGGGATTAATAGTTGGGAGCATCAAAAACTGGTGATTGTGCCTTTCAAATAGACTTTTTTCCCCCATTTATCACCTCTGCCTCTTGTTGGTTTTGAGGATCTGGAGTAAATGGGGAACAGAAGGCTTCTGCAGCCTTCCTTGTGCATCTCTGCAGCAGCAGCTTTCGTGGACCAGCAGCTCTTTTTCCTGTGACAAGAGGAAAGACTCAGTTCTTCCTTCTTCCTCGCACCTTCAAGTGCTCTTTCAAAAGCGAACCCTGCGTCTCTCTCAGGTGCTGGGAGGCTCCAGAGAAGTGGCAAAGCTTGAGCTTTTCAGTAAAACCCCAAAGCACCTCCAAAGCAAACTCCTGTGCCTCTACTGGGGAATGGGGATGGAGGAAGGGGAGAGAACTGCTAAACAAAATTTGTGTGTCAAGGCTCTTTCAAGCCCCGTGGTGACACCCGTTCCTCTTGCAGGCCTGCCCTTTCATCTCTGAAGGATACGCAGGAGGGGCTGTGACACTTAAAGTCGCTTTCCTTCGCCTTTTTTTTGGATGAAGGCTGCATCAGCCGGGCGGATGGCATTGTCGAGGGGCTGCGGCTGAGCTCCCCCGGCGCTGCTGCAAGCCTGGATGTCTCGTCTCTCCGAAGAAGCTGCACCCAGGAGCTCTCTGCCAGCTGCTCTTCCAGACCCAGCATTTCTCATTCAAACGGAGATGACCCGTCATGTCGAGCTGCGTGCGAGTAATTTCTATAGGATTGGCGTAACATGCAGCAGCATTGTCTGCCTGCACGCAGTTGGCTTCCACTGCTGGTCAGTGGGAGTCTCTACTGACAAATAAAAATGGAATTGAATGGAAGGGAATTGAAAGTCAAAAGGGCCCTGTAATAATTTTAGAGCGCCTGAGGCTCCACGCTGAAGCCCTGGCATTATAAATAAGGGTAATGTACTAGAGCCTGCATTGCAATCAAAGGAGCTGTAAGAACGCGGAGCGGGCGCTGAGCTTCTTTAGGGTGCGTGGAGTCAGATTATGATCTGTAGGCAGTGCGGGCAAATCAATATCTGCTCGCTGACGTATATAGGGCCCCTAAAGCCGGTGATTAGAAAAGCCGAAGGGATGTGGGGACGGCGCGGAGGGCTCCAGAGCCAGGAACATGAGAGCTGCATTGGAGCAGCCTGACCCTGTGGTTGCCCAAAGTGTTTCCAGGGGCTGGGCTGTGGAAGAGGCTGCCTCTGTCCTCCCTGCTCACCCTCTCTCATCTCCTGGACCATCTGTGTGATGATGCAGTCTGCTGACCTCTTGCTGCATTTCATAATAATTACATCTACCTAAAATATTCTCTTTTTTAAAAAAAAAAAAAAAAAGAAAAAAGAGAAGCATGTCTATGAATAAGGATGGTGGGAGGATGGGAAGAACCCAAACATCATGGCTGAGTTCACTGTTCCTGACATTAACCAGAGTAATTCCAGCACCATCATTGGGCTCACGAGCGTGACACCAGCTCATGGCAAATTGCATGGGCTGCCCCAGAGGGGCTGGAGCTGAGTTGGAGGGTTGGGCAGGGAAGTGTAATGGTTGATGCTGGTGCCTGCTGAAGCTGGGCAGATGCTGTGGGCCATGGCTGGTGCAATTGCATGGCTCCAAGAGCTCAATGGTGAAACGTGATGGTAGCAAGGAGAGCCCTTCTTGTGTTGGGACTCACTGTCTGATTTCAAGTACCAGGGGGTGAATTTACCAGCTCAATGCATTTATTCCCCTACATCCCTCTTATCTGCCATGTGTGTGTCCTGCTTTGTGCCACGTGCAAGATGGGAATCCCTTTTTCTGCAAAGGTGAATGGGCTTGGGAAGAGCACCAGGTGAAGGGATGCCACGTACCTCTGCGTTGTGGGTGCAGATGTACCCACAAGCCTTGCTCCCACCAAATCACAGCCTGCAAGGAGAGTTTTACTGGTAAACTGGTGTAAATCTTCAAGCCCACAAGCTGAGATGTATGTGATAGGCTTCCAGCTCTTCAAGAAACCAGGTGTGCTGGTGCTCATGAGGGAAGAGTTGCTGCGGTGCTTGGTGGCTCTTTGCTGTTGCCAAAAGAGGGGAGACCTCATTGCTCCCTACTATTGCCTGACAGGAGGGGGGAGCTGGGGGAGGTCAGTCTCTGCTCCCAGGTAACGGGAGATGGGACAAGAGGAAAGGGCCTCAAGTTGTGCCAGGAGAGGTTTAGGTTGGACACTGGGAAAAATTTCTTCCACGAAAGGGCTGTCAGGCACTGGAATGGGCTGCCCGGGGAAGGGGTCGAGTCCCCATCCCTGGGGGGATTTAAAAGATGGGTGGAGAGGGTTTAGTGGTGGACAGGTATGGCTGGACTCAATGATCTTAAGGTCTTTTCCAACCAAATGATTCTGTGAAAATCATCAACAAGCTCAGCCTGGGAGTCACCCCTTGTGGTGGTTTGACCCTGGCTGGACTCCAGGGGCCCACCAAAGCTGCTCTATCACTCCCCTCTAACCGGACAGAGGAGAGAAAAGTAAATCAAAGGGCTCGTGGGTTGAGATAAGGACAGGGAGAGACCATTTTATCAGTTACCATCACGGGCAAAACAGACTCAACTTCAAAATAATTAATTTATTATCAATCAAAATCAGAGAAGGAGAGGAGAAAAACTGCTAGATCTTA
>BOSO01005019.1:0-16221 GCA_018403395.1 Gorsachius goisagi
AAACTCCTCAGCTCCCCCAGCTGAAAGCAGAGTCAACCATAGCAGGTTGCTCAGGGCTTCCTAGCTCATATTTTTCATCCTAGCTCATATTTTTCATCCTAAGCTTTGCAGACACCAAGAACCTGTGTATTGATTATTGCTCCTCCAAGACGGTTAAGAAACGCAAGGTCAGAGTCGCCAGACTTCAGTCTATATTTATGCTAATCCTGAAGGTGTTTATGCCTGGAAAATTTCTAGGTATGCACAAATTAAGAAAGCTTTCAGTCCTCTGATGTAGACAGAGAGAACTTTACGTATTGTCAGCCAGAAGCTGCACTGCCTGCAGTTTTCCTGTGACTTGAGTAAGAATCACAGAACAAGTCACAACCTATCACGTACTCATTACTACAGCATGGACTACAGCAGAGAAAGAGGTCATGAACTGCACATCAAAAGTTTATCCCACAAGTGAAAAGGCAACGACTCTCTAGGAAGCACATTTGGGTAAAAACCTTGTTTTCTTCTATTTCAGAAGTAGACAAAAATCATAGGCATGCTCCACCACTACCATCAAGCAACGGGCAACGGACCATTTCAAGCAATTTGGACAACCTTCATCTCTTATCTAGATTGGGACACCCTAATTCTACCCAGGACACCCATAAGCTACCTAGGAAAAAAATCATTTTCTAATAAAAGACCAATATTTTAAGTAGAGAAGAATTGTGCAGTATTCACACACAACTCATCTCACCATCGGGCTTAGTAACCTCTGCATACATATACACACAGAGGCACATGCATGCAACAGAAACCCATAAGAACAGATTATAAAATGAAACTTGATTTCTATTATCATCAGTGTCTCTGCAAAAGGAAGAACTATGCAAATAAGCGTCCGCACTTCTGGATAATTAGTAACATCTCCCAGAGCTTTTTGCTACCATGCTAACAGAGGGTTACTGGAATCTGGAACAGTTGAACTCCCAGTGTCTGCGTGTTCCAGGAATTTAAATGTCTTTGGGCATGGGAACTTAATTGCCCATATGGGTAGCTGCTGGCACAGCCCCTGGCTCAGCTCTATCCTAGGCCATCTATCACATTTCCAAAAAATTTCCAGGCATAATCAGGGAATTCGCATCAGCCAAGGACCATTCCCAACATACAGCTTGCGTGAAGCCACCTGATTTTGCAGGCCAGAGAGGTTCACAGCATGGATGTATGCTGTGCCAAAGACTGGAGAGCGGTTTCAAGCACTTTTAGTTTGCTGGTGTAGATGTAACGTGGACTTCTGACAACATAGCTCTAGAATCGTGCAGGCTGGGTTGAGAGATTGCTCTTCCAGGATTTCTTTGTTGTCCGAGACTATTAAAATTGGATGCCCTATTGAAATTTGGACTGGAAGTTTAGGCTTGTGGCATAAACATCTCCTTGGTCTGCAAGGAAAGAAGGCAAACCCATGGAGAAGCAGCAGACCAAGTAAAGAGTGGACATAGCAGAGTAACTCAGGTCAGAGTAAAATAGTGTTATTTCCAAAGCACTCAATACAGTCAGTGTGGCCTAAAATTCATAAATATGTCAAAGATACAGTCATTACTAGCACAACACATAGGCTAACTGATGACTTACCTACCTGGAACAACCTCTTGGCTATTTTTCCCACAAAAACATCTACAAATCTTTCACCTCTCTTCAAAAAAAAATAAACTCAAATACATATTATTAATTTAAACTACATTCCTTGAACTAAATGGCAATCTGGATGGTAATGATAATGTTCCTCTGCTGATGGGAAGAAGGAATCCTTTTGAAAACCACAGTTCGGAACTGACACTTTGAAAATGTTATGCTCATAGATATATTTTACTGGGACTTCTGGTTTTATTCTAGTCTTTTAAGAAGATTTAAGAATCGCCAATTTTATTTTATTCTCTTCAATATCTCCAACAACCAATGTGCGTTTATTCGTAGCTGAAAGTCAAGGCTCTTTACATGACCTAAAATTATATTTTCAAAACATGGTGAAGAAAATATTGATTACTACAGATAGAGAAATTGCTGCAAATACAAATCAGAACCCAAATTTTCAAAAATGACCTGTGACAAAGAGCTCCTCTATTTTCCTTTGTTTACCATGGAAACCAGCAAACAGGAGAGAGAACCTTGACCTCACTTTTTGGAAGAGGCAGTAAAGAAAGCCACCTTCAATTGAAATTGCAAAACTTAATTAGGGAGGCAGACAAAACCAAACCCCTCCGCACCAGGGATCGGTGAAAATTTCGGGAACAACCCATGTGAGGTTGATTGCATGTGTCTATATAAAAATGCCTAACATATGTAACTGGCTTGTTTTCTGAAGGCTTGAAGAAGTGTTTTAATCAGCAAGCAGTCCCCAAAGAAACTCCAGTTAGTGGAAGGGCCTCCAGTCAAAGAGAATTTATGCCCCGTTATATTCCATGCCTTGATTCCATGGCAGGTATAGCCTTAGGGATATGAGCTTGAACCTACTCATTAAAGCTCAAGTGTTTGCTGACCCTGATTTTTTAATCTAGGGTATGTCTACACCAGTTTTAAGCTTCAGTTCCAAGTCACCGTGTGTTTTAAACCCAGACTTCTGGCTGCTTCTCTCAGTCTCTTACCTCATTTCTCTCTCTGAGAAGACAACCAGAAGTGAAACAAAGCAGATGAATCATTATAACTCAAAATCTAATTCTCCCCAAATAATAAATACTGTTTAGGGACTATGCGACACACCTGAGAAATTACGACACAGTCAAGAGAGGCAGAATAATATCCCTTCTTCATACAATATAATTTAAAGGATCAGACCATTTAAATAATACACATTTGTTCTGTGTGTCCTCTTCCTGCCACAGAGGATAAGTACACTTGAAAATAAAATAAAATAAAGCATGCGGTCAGCATAGCTCAACCAGAGCTTTCATGGGACTGGAAACAAGATTCAGGACATTCTTTGGCAAGCAGGTAGGATCCAGATGGCCACAGATCAAGTGCTGCTTCCTCAGCTGGACAGGACAGAGATCAACAAAAAGGAAAGATGAGTTTCCATTTGCAAGCATTCTTCCAAATATTCTGTTGGGAGGCACTGTGGGAGGGAAGGGTTCTGGATGACTACAGGAAACAATCGAGAAGGTCACTATTTGGCCACGTTAAGGTTCATAACCCAGAGTCTGTGCAGACTAATCACATCAGTCAAGCATCCAGGAGAAAGGATGAGCATGGGCTCTGGCAAGTCCTTTGAATCAAACGCTAAGCTCTGCTGCTCCTGCCTGGACCCTGTTCTCTGTTCCCAGTGCCTGACTGCTGATCTACTGAGCACTCAGATGTCAAAGTTAGAATATATTCCTCAAAACACACCAGTGTTTTGGGAGTTATTCATAGCCAATTGTTGGTCTCTGCTTCCAGGTAACGAGCGATAGGACAAGAAGAAACGGCCTCAAGTTGTGCCAGGGCAGGGTGAGGTTGGACATTGGGAAAAATTCCTTCCCCGAAAGGGCTGTCAAGCACTGGAAGGGGCTGCCCAGGGAAGGGGTCAAGTCCACATCCCTGGGAGGATTTAAAGGCCAGGCAGCCGAGGTGCTTAGGGCCAAGGTTTAGTGGTGGCATGGCACGGTTAGGGTAACAGTTGGGCTTGGTGATCTTAAAAGTCTTTCTCAACCTAAAAAATTCTGTGATTCAATCATGCAACCCAGCCCAAGTCATGACACAGACAGCATTTGAACTTTCCACATCTAGAAGACGAGCTGAAACCTCTTCCCACTGGCCTCTTACAATAATTTACAAAATCCGTAAGTTTTAGAGAATTATTTTACACTGCTGTTTTGCCATTATTATTCAAGGGTTGCAATTCACTCTGGGTCGTAACAAAGACAACGAGAGGTGGGTAGCTTGTGCAGGTGAGATGTCTTAAAAAAATACCAGCCTTTTGGGCAAGAAGCTGGAAGCACTGGCATAGCACAGCTCAGGTCCGTTCGCATGCTGGAGGGCACCGATGGCTCTTCTCAACCTCTTTTTGTCTGACATAGCAGCAACATCATGAATGGCTAAGAGCTACAATGAGCATCATGGTTGTGTAGCTCCCAAAATGAGCTGAATTATGGACTTGCAGGAAGTTTCACAAGAGCGTCTGAGCAAGCCCACGGCATCCAGCAGCAGCAGATAGCCCGAAATGGCAAAATTCCAGCGCCGAGCGCTCTTCCAAGGCACTGCTACTCCTTTTAAACCACCGCCAAGAAGAAGGAGGGATTTCAGCAGTAATTATTACTAGCTTTCTGTCAGATGGTTCATTAACCTTCCCCCAAACATGCAAGCACAACAAATCATTCTGATTTAAAGGTTTCTCTATTTTAGATCTCAGGCAGTTTACCATAACTATTTGGAAAAGAGTATTTTTAAAGACGTAAATACCTCCATTTCTCTGAGGAAAAATAGCAGTTACAGAACTAAGTAATTATTTGGAAGCACTTTTATCCCTCCTGACAAATGGAAAATTGTGCAGCTTTTGTTTCTACATCTAAATTAGCTTAAAACTTGTGCCTGGATTTATACAATTAGAAATCAGAGCATTTCCTCTACATCTGTGGATTGCATTAAACTGGGAACATTTTAGAAAGGGTGATTGCCATTCTTAGTAATTAACAGCATTTCCAAAGTAACTATCTTGCAATTCCCCTTGTTATTCCCAGGTAATCAGGCCCTTATGCCTATGTTCCACCCAGATCACCTACCCTGAAGTCAGCAAGGGATATACACATCTGCGAAGCAAATATGGGATAAGATGGGGACATTCAGCAAATCATAGAATGGTTTGGGTTGGAAGGGACCAACAGAGGTCACCCAGCCCAAACCCCCTGCAGGAGCAGGGACACCTTGAACCACATCAGGTTGCTCACAGCCCCGTCCAACCTGGCCTGGAATGTTCCCAAGGATGGGGCCTCCACCCCCTCTCTGGGCAACCCCTGCCAGGGTTTCACCACCCTCAGTGTAAAGAAATTCTGCCTTAGATCCAGTCTAAATAAATAAATTTCTTTGTCTAGGTGTTGTTGTTCTGTCTCTCTAGCAGGAGTAAAGACTATTACTCTCTTCTGGAAAGTACATTGAGCTCTATGGTTGAAAAGTAGAAGAGCTAAATGGTTATTTATTAGATATACTCACACTTTGATGATGTTGCTTCCAGCATCCTATAAACCACAATTGTCTTAAAAAGACCATTATTTTTGTGTGGTGACAGTCTTTGGGTTGTGAACATCCAGCACATGTATCACAAAGACTCCGTGAGAGCAAGAAATGCCATAGGGAAAGTATAATGTATAAACTTAAAAAAAAAAAAGAAAGGAGCAAGACCCAACAGAGTTTGTATAAGCAAATGACAGACTGGCCCCTCTGCATGAATATAGTCCAATTCAGAGATGCTTGGAGAAAAACGACTGCTAAAGCTTATTGCCATCAACTAAATAATCTCATATTCTGCTTTACCACTCCAGCAGAGCCCATGTCCATTATATTGGCAAATGGAGCTTTCTACCTATGCAATCAACGCACATAAGGAGAAAAAGAATTTCAGTAGTAAGCTTACTCTTATAAATTAGGTAGAGACGTCTTCAAATTGCCTTAATTCTTCAGCTCTGTTGCTATAATTGATCACGATGCTTTACTGTTTGTTCCCATCTGCCCCAAAATGAAGCATCCGTTAGAATAATATGCATCTCATTTACCGTGTTACTTCTCTAACTTCACTGTGTAAAAGGCAACACAGGTAATAACTCCAAGTATAAGATAAAGATTTACATTGGAGAATAACAGAGCCAAAGAGCAAGGCTCTGCATATGGTCATTTAGAAGGCCAGTGAGTACAAAACTCAACTTCAAGACCGGGTCTGAGCAACCTGATCTGGTTGAAGATGTCCCTGTTCCCTGCAGGGGGGTTGGACTAGATGACCTCTAGGGGTCCCTTCCAACCCAAAACATTCTATGAAAACTGCCCTCACTGCTTGAAACCTACATAAAAATCATTATTAGTAGCAATAATTCTAATGTCAAAGTGAGCGTGGAAAACGGTAGCGGTTTGAGGTGTGGAGGACAAACCACCCACAAAATTCAGTTCTGGTTTCACTTAACTCATTAAACAAACAACTTTCTGTGCTAGCGCTGTTTGAGAGGCCGCTTTCTATTCTGAGCTATTCTTGAGCAACCTGACCTAGT
Organism: Gorsachius goisagi; assembly: GCA_018403395.1. NCBI lineage: Eukaryota > Metazoa > Chordata > Aves > Pelecaniformes > Ardeidae > Gorsachius > Gorsachius goisagi. Next base: position 6,201 of record BOSO01005019.1, read on the forward strand.
GAAAGATGTCCCTCCCCATGGCAGGGGGGTTGGACTAGATGTTCTTCAAAGGTCCCTTCCAACCCAAGCCATTCTGCGATTCTATGAAACTGTGAAACTTCTAATTCAGATTAGATCACCACTGGTTTCCTTTGGTCAAGTCTTTCCTTGTGTCTGCAATCTCACATGATGTCATATCGATTAGTCCTTCCACCATTTCAGGAAGGTCGTACCAATTCTTGTTAGAGCCAGGAGAGAAGAGGAAAGGACATCTTTGAGTTCTGGACTCTCTGAAGTGCCAGGCTAGTTTTAACTCAGATTTAAGCACATTTATCTCCCTGGGTTGTTTCAACTAAACCATTTTAAAAGCCACAGACAGAGGATTAATTTTTCAGTCATCTGTGACACAAAATAAATAAAAGAGCTCAAAGAACATGAGCTCTACGGGAACTTCATGAAATAAGAAAAAAACACATTAAGATGAACAATATTTCTTCTGTGACACCCAGGATACCTTTAACTGCCTGCAAAACCTCCATAAAACATAATTATTAAAAATACAAATTGGCATTTGTAATGTATGTGCCTGGCTCCTATGCGCATATTGCAGCAAAGTCTGCTAATGGTGACTGTGTGACAAAGATGAATGAGAAAAGAGGGGTAAAAAATTAAAACCAAAGTGAAAAGGTTCTATGCACCTCTCTGTGCCCGCATTCCCTGGCTGGAACACATCAGTCTTGAAGTTTTTAATCGCACTGGAGATGGCTTTTGATTCTGTATCTCCATCTAGCAAGGCAGCGATGCATCAGATTCAGGCCATACACAGCCACAAAAAAAAAAAAATCTCTTCTAAATAATGCAATGTTTTTATATACTCCTTTATATATTTAAGAACTTGGTCTTTCGTACAGAAAGGGTGGTAAATTATAATAGCTGTGCACAAACAGAATGCGAAGCACAGAACTGTCAAACCCCTTTATTGTAAAGTGACAACACCAGAAAAGGATTAGCATAATTAGCAATGGTAGCTAATTATTTTCTTTATCAAAATAGCATTGTTTACTTGCTGCAGAGCGCATAGCAGCAAGCTGAAGCTGGGAAATTATAAATGGCACAGAAGAATTTCTTTACTGGAGTGTGTGTTTGCAGCCAAAATGACAGAACATGCTCTCAGTGTGACGCAGAGACCTATTCTATAGCAAACCACTTCAAAAACGCACAGTCAGGAACATGGAATGGAAACCAAGAGGTTTTTCCACCTAGGGGGAAGTTCTGATTTTTTTTCCCCCCCCCTCTTTGTAAGCCCTGTAATCGAATCCCCGAGGAGGAAAGCGCTGGCTGCTACAGACTGAAGCCGAGCGGGGATGGCTTCCTCGAGCGGTTCTGCTGGTGGAAAAGGCGCTGGCCCCAGTTCAGGGGAGGTCATGAACAGCACCAGAGGAGCAGGCTTTGTTGGGGGAACTGGGATGGGGCAGCCAGGGTGTTTTATTAAGAAGTAAATGACATTTTAACAGAACAGGCTGCCCAGGGGGGCTGTGGAGTCTCCTTCTCTGGAGATATTCAACACCCACCTGGACGTTGTCTTGTGCCCCCTGCTCTGGGTGAGCCTGCTTGAGCAGGGGGGTGGGACTGGGTGAGACCCCACCTGGAGCACTGGGTCGAGTTCTGGGCTCCCTGGTTCAAGAAAGATGAGGAGCTACTGGAAGGAGTCCAGAGGAGGGCAACAAGGATGATGGGGGGACTGGAGCATCTCCCCGATGAGGAAAGGCTGAGGGAGCTGGGCTCGTTCAGCCTGAAGAAGAGAAGGCTGAGAGGGGATCTCATCAACACGTACAAATATCTCAAGGGTGGGGGTCATGAGGACGGAGCCAGACTCTTTTCAGAGGTGCCCAGCACAAAGACAAGGGGCAATGGGCACAAACTGAAGCAGAAGAGGTTCCAGTTGAACGGGAGGAAGAACTTGTTGACTGTGAAGGTGCCCGAGCCCTGGCCTAGGCTGCCCAAGGGGGTTGTGGAGTCTCCTTCTCTGGAGATATTCAACCCCCGCCTGGACGCTGTCCTGTGCCCCCTGCTCTGCGTGAGCCTGCTTGGGCACGGGGGTGGGACTGGGTGAGCTCCCGAGGGCCCTGCCAACCCCTGCCATGCTGGGATTCTGTGATCCCTGGAGGGCCCTTCCAGCTCCTGCCATTCTGGGACTTTAGCATAATCAATCATTACCATCAACCCTGCCTGATACCTGAAGACGAAAGCCCGCATGAAACAGTTCTGCCACTAAGGGTGAGTGTAGGAAGGCGGCTTCGGGGAAGCCAGAAGGAATCCCTGCCGCTTTGGTGGGATGGCTCCATGCAGAGCTGCAGGGGCCGTCCCAGTAGGGAGCCTGCTGACACCCCATGCTAGGACCAGGGGAGCATCAGTGGCTTTGGTCAAGCCCTCCGCAGGCAACAAGACAACTCTCCCAGGAGGGAGAGGGAGAGTTTTGTGAGTTCTGGACTCTCCCATCCGCAGAAATCAAGCAGTGGATGGATACCTGCCTGAAGAGGGGACCCTCATTCTTACTTAACACACTCAGGAATGGAAGATGGACCTCAAGGCAACTGATTGAGCACCCTGGGGGAGTCATTGATCTTAATTTTTAAATACTGCTTGGAAGAGTCAAAAAGCCCATCCTTATGTAGTCACACACACATCGCAATTATTACTTAGCATCATAAATCCTCTCCTTCTCCACCAGTAAAGTTTTTAAGGTTTTTTGGAAGGTTTTAAAGCCTTTTCTAGGACAGCAGATAGCCATTATGCCAAGAGAAGTATTACCTACAAAGAATGTGCCAGGAAAAGAAATAAGCTTCCTAGATTTCAGCAAGAAGTTCAAGCTGGCATCACTTAAAATTCAGTGGGAACCTACAGCTACCAGGGATTACACTTATTTTCTATTGATAACAAGTGTCTGAAAATTGTAATTATTAAATATTAAATAAATAACAAAATATTTAGGCATAGGAATATTGGGATTTTTGTTTTCTTTAATTAAAATATGTTAAGCACTGAGAAAGCAAGTCCCTCATTATGTACTTTTACTGAAATCCATTTTTCCATTCAGAAATCGCTTTCACAGAACAGCATCAAGCAATCTTATTAGAGGCATACAGAAGAGAGTATATCCTTCTATAGGCAAAATTAATTAAGGGAGAAGGAAGAAAAATTCCCCCATAATACCACAGTGAGAGAGTACATCTGTTTGTCAGCTGAATGCTGCTAGCAAAACACCAAGATGGAAAGCTCTCGAGATGGAAAACCCAGGCACTTTGCACAGCCAACCACGACCTTCATTTGCGTAGCCCAGAAGATTGGGTGTAGCCATTCTAGATCATAGCTGTCCTATCTTTAATCCAACCCAAGCCTTCACAGCATTCCTGCTTGGGGTAGTATTTTTGCTTTGGTATTTTTGCTCTACCTATTCCCCCAAATGTCTTTCTGATGAAACATTCCTCACTGGATTGGACTGCCCTGGCCCTGCTTTGGTATTCCATTCTAAATCCATTATAAATTGTAATTAATGAGGGTATAATTCCTTCTACGCGCATCTTCTCAATGACCTCACTTTTTTGTCCCTTTCCTTGCAAGGCTCTGGTCCCGAGTCCATGAGCACTGCACAGCAACAGCTAATGTGCCATCTGCTTCCTGAGATGATCAACATTGAATGATTAATAATGGAAGAAATTAAGGGCAATTTGTTTTGTTACAGTAACACAAGTACACCTAGAAAGCAATGGAGAGAGGCATGCATTTAAGCTTATAAGGAGATGCTCTCAAAATAAATCAAAGTACTTTATTCGTTATTCTTGACCACGTTCAGTCTGTTCTCCTTCCCAGTTACTTATCTTCCCACAACTCCAATCCACAGTCTACGTGAAAACAAAATTCACCACATGCAAAATAAATCACAAGGTGCAAGGATAAACATAGGGTCTGCTACCAATCCTCTTGGAATTAGATGTCACAAGATGTCTTGTCTAGACTGCACTCTTGCCCAGAAAGTTTGGACCAGATGATCCTTGAGGTGCCTTCCAACCTGGGATTCTGTGATTCTATAACCATTATCAAAACCAATATGAACATAACTGGATATTCAAATGACATGGGAATAAGGAAAACCAAATTTACCTGCTGTATCGATTGATATTGGCCCTGGATCCAGAACTCCAATTATTTATTTTCTACTTGTATGTTGTCTTTCGTAGTTTTTAGAAGTACACAGCAACTGCGTGCTTTTTGAAAGTGTTTTCTGACAGTGAGGAGACTCTGATGCTGTTATGCACAAAATAAGGTTTGGCTGGCTTAACAGAGCGCTAATGGCTCCCAACATAAAATTAACCTGTCACTACTGTGAGTGAGAATTCCACAGAAACAGTTCAAATGCAGGAAGTTGCCCAGACTTGAGCTTGACCCACTTCCTATGCAGACGAATTAATTGGTAGCTCAAAGAGCCTGAAAATCTATTTCTTTGTTACAAAGTTTTAATATTCTGCAAAGAAAGTGTTTTCTGCTAATTAGGAGTTGCATTTAATTTTTAAAAACCAACTAAACAAATTCTTCTGGCCAGAGACCATGCGTCTTGGCTACTATTTAAGAATGTATGTGGGATGTCAGGACCAGATCTACCCAGCAAGTTCATTCCTACTCTTGATACATCCCTTATGTTCATGGCCATAAGAAAAGCTCTGGCAGTCTGGATATAAAACACAGCCTAACCCTGCTCCTGGGAAACATGCATCACCAAGAGATTTGTCTCATCTAAAAGGTTGAAAACAGGACTCCAGAGACATTTTACGTCCAGCTGTGGAATTTTTTCTGCTTTAGAAAAATAGGCAGAGCCCTGCAGCTGGAGCATGTATGGCAACTGGACCAGGAGTGGGGGGGTAACTAGAAGCGTTTATAGGATGGCTGTGAAATCAGGGAGAGACATTAGAGAATAGATAAACTTCTGAGCATCTTCAGCACATCAGAAGTTCTCCTCTTGGGGACTTGCAGGCTGAAAGACTGTGGCTTTCTTTACTCACCATTTCTCCTTGAGCTCAAAACCCAACCCAGAGCATACAGCTTACTCCTCTTACACAGCAGAGACACTTCTCCTCATTCTCATTTTCCAAACTTAGGGAGATCAGAGACATTTGTAGGCATGGGCCAAACAAAAACCTTGAAGCAGAAGTACCTGATGCAAAGTTGAGCGCATATAACTTCAGAGACCACTGGCACCACTAGAAGTGACAACATTAGCATTAGGACTTAGGGGAATGTTGAGTATAAGTGCCAGCTTTCTCCCCGCATGTATTTTTGCTACAAGAAGATATATAGCGTGTGTTTCAAAGATATCTCAACGTATTTTACGCTTAATGTTGAAAAATGTATTCAGGTATTTTTAGGATTGCATTGCTGCCTTTCCTTCTTGGGGAGGGATAATATACAAGATTTAACCACCAGTATGGAAGAGACCCAGAGACAGCAGTAATTCTTGGGGTTCAGATGACATTTGTGAACCTCTTGAGCTTAGCTGCTCTCATGGTTTATGACATGTGCAGAACCACTTGAGGGAATTAATAACCCACTACCTGACTGGAATGAGAAATCTGCTTTCTTCAATCTAAACACAACATCTGCCCATCTCTCCTTTCTACCCCTTCCAACCATTTTTTATTTCTGTGTGACTGGGGAGGCTGGATGAAGGGTTTTTTTCAATTTTAATCAGGAGAGGAGAAATCATAGAATACTTGAAGATTAATCCTAATAACAATCTAATTATGGGCTCTTGAGTTCCATTTCAGAATGAAATTCAAATTTATTGACTGACCTGGGATAGTTATAAAGCCCCCAACGTCCCGTAGTGATCTCATTGGAATGTCCATAGAAATCAGTATATTTTTTAAAAACGATGCCAAACCTGACCAACTCTGTTGGAATGGAAATCACTTCAGACATTAATTAACACTCCCAGCTTTGTTTGAAGTGTTTCAGACAGCAGTGGAACTGCACTTGGACTGATGGACTCGATCCATTCCCCATGAGATTCACATCATGCCCATGACCTGGGACTTCATAGACTTTTTTCTAAGGAGCTAAAGCAGCCAGTTTAGCTACATCTGTAACATATTTACTAATATATATTTCCATAAGGTCATAAATGCACATGAGCATTCCCAAACATAGACACAAGTGTATCTTAGACCTGACCAGATACATTCTAGGTGATTAAGTAACCAGAAATCATGAACAGCCCTCTCAGACCAACATCGCTGTCAACACAGTACTAAAAAGTTTCATCAGGGCTACCACAACATCATCATTTTGACAAATCCCAGTTTAGGGCAAATTTTTTGGAGTAGATTTAAAAAAACTGCATCCCCACAGCCTTTAGATGAGACATTCCAGATATATTCCCTACATTCCAGATATATTCCCTACATAGGAATGGAGGCTGCCAAGACAAACGTAGAAATGGACTCATGGAACTTATTTACTTTACATAAGAATTATCTCCTGAACCAGTTGCTGGACGATGTCGCAAAAAAGCTTGTACATGGCAGTCCAGCCTTACCATGACCCTTCTGAGTCCCTGTTTTCTTGGGAATCTTTACCTGAACATACCCTGAACTTCCTAGAAAGCACAGTCTGCAAAAGGGGGGAATTATTTTTTTTTGAGCAGCTTATATCTGATTGCTGGCAAACCCATGCAAAGTTACACTGCATATTCCCCTCTTCACTTAAATATGCACTTCAATTCTCTCCAAGGGACCTGAATTGGTCAAATATTTGTAATCACCAGTTGGAGTCGTAGCAAGTCATATGCCCTCCTAACAGCAGTGGGGAGCAAGGTACATGGCAACAGGGAGCAACCCAATGACCACAACCAGAGTTGACATTTAGCATGGGTCACCAGTGACGAATCCTTTTGCATGTCTCCCTGGGAAGTCAGCCCCATCATTCCCATTTGCAGGAGGAGATATACCACAAGCGTAAAGTGATTTCCAGACGGGATTCCTGCAGGGGAATTAGGGTAAAGCACTGGCACAAGTCAGCCAGAGGTCTTTGCGTGTCCCTGGTGGGTACATGCAATAGTTCTGCCTGAAAACACAGGATCCATCTACACAACAAGAGTCCTGTTTAAAGGCAAAGGGACAGATTGACTAAACACAACCGGACTGATCTTCACCCTTGCAAGGCAATGAACCAGTGCTGATTTTGCAGTCTTGCAAGGCAATGAACCAGCAGGTTTTACCATATGGTTACATGATGCAATACTGGGCATGACCTGCCCTTATCCAAAGGAAGAGTGGGGCTGTGCTTGGTGTGTAACATCAGACTCATGTCCTCTTAAAAAGCACAGGTAGCGTAGCCTAGATACTTAACAGGTCTGCTCAGGTGTTAAGCTCTTCTGGACATTTCTAGGAATAACATTCATCATAGAGTGAATTCAAAGCAGGGAGAATCACTAACGCTTATCCCAGCTCCTGAACTGTCTATTTTTCTTTTACAATTGCTTGCTAAAGCCGGTGCTCAGCTCTAGGCACTGAAACCAATGAATCAAATATAATGAGCCTGACATGTCACCTAGCAAAACACTGGGAAGCTTTAGCAAAAAACACCCTTGGTTCCATGCCATTGCCTGCCTTAGATTCAGAGTTGGAGTTTTATTGTTTTGTTGCTATAGACTTCACAGATGAATAGCCACATTGCTTCCAATAAATGGCTTGCTTCATCCCTTTCTCATCTCCCCAGCACTTTGACACAGAAGATGCTCCAAGGGTACAGTAATAGCTGGCAGAAGCAAGGAGTTTGGGAAACAGGATTAGTTCAGTGTGCTATAGGTACAGGCGTCGGGATACGACAATGTTCATCTTGAATATATGTAAAGAAGTTAAAAATGAACAAAGCAGAAGTGGGAGCAACTGTCCTGCATTCCAAAGTCTGGCGTGCAGATTCTGCCATGTGAAAACGCAGCTTCTCTCGTCCCGGTGGAGATGGTGGGCCTGGTCCCTAGAGAACCCTGCTCCTCCAGGCTCTGGGTCTCATGCCTTTTCCTTGGACACCCTCTGTTTGACCAGCGACCCTTAGCTTCATGGGCACACACAGCCACTTAAAGCAGAGAAACCTGCTGGAATTTAGCAGGAATTGGCTCAAACCCAAGAAACAGCCCAAGCCAGAATCTGAAAGCTTTGAAGCGCCTTAGGCAAAACCATTGCCTGCCTTACACTGCCTTGACTGCCATAGGGAATCGAATCACCTTCCATTAAGGTACTGGACATGGATGTCATACATCAGAAGCATTTCATGCCTCTTCTCCAACCTAGATGTAAATTCCAATTATTTTCCCCCCTTTCAGCTTTAGATTCATCAGAACTCATAATTCAAATAAAAAAAAACACAGAGTGTAAATTATTCTTAGGCTCCTGCACCCTCTTTGGAAGTGAAGCGTCTCATTTATTCACATTTTGCTACCCCAGGACTCGGGGAGAGCAGTACGGCCATCTCCTCTGACATGTACCTCCTCTGTTATCTTCATCAAAACACATACTTGCTCTTTTAAATGCAAACAAAGCACCTCAAAGCCCCTTGTTTGCTTAAATAAAATATGAGCGGCTATATAGCGTTCAAAAAGGATAAAGTACTGGTATAAGCACATCCTTCCACATCTCATCCACCCCCAGGTTCTCCAGTTTTCCTGCTTACTAGCATTTTTCTTTGAGCAAAGTACCACATTTGATATTCCCTCATTCCGCTTTGGAACTAAAGGGCAGGAACTCAGCCAGACTCTGTTCTCGAGTTATTTCTTTCCACAGAAAAATAAATCAATTTTTTTATCAACTCCTGATCACACAGGCTATATAATTTCCTGGGTTTCATTAGGAACTGTGGAGCCAGAGAGACCATGGATGAGGACTGGAAATGTTAAGTGGACACAGCAACTCTGCGGCCCCGCTCCAGCGCTGTGTTCTGGAAACAAAATTTCCAGATGTGCACATCCAAAAGCTCTCTTGAAACTTGGCAGAGTACAAAATCATGAGTCACAGCCTGGGTTCTGTCTCTCACCATCTCACCGACAGTCCTTCAATCACTGTCACTTCATCCTAAAAATGCTTCCAGGATGGATAAAGCAAGAAGGTATTGCTTGCTTGAAGTGTAAGATACCACATATAAGTCACAGCTGGGTTCAACTGGGGTAAAAACACAAGCAGAACGGATAAAAAAAAAGCTCAGCTGCTTGTCAAGTGCCATTTGGTTGGTTTATGGAAGAGTTATATACACCACTGCTGCCCACAGGGATGAAGCCTTGAACTCTTCCCAGGCCTCTTCTCCCAGCCATGTTTCTGCCTTTGTTGTTTATATATTTTGGTTTTTTTTTTTAACTTCATTATTCCAGCTTAGAGGGAATGACTACAGATGTGGGCCTGGACAGATGGGTGCCGAATAACTGGAAGCAGGACTGCAGCCACGCTGCTGATCCAGCGGCCCCCGCTCCTGCCTTTGGAGAACAGAAGCTATCTGTGCCGTTGAACTCCCGCCAAGCGCGCGTTCTGCTGAGAGACACGGAAAAAAGATACTAGGAATTACACTGCAACCAAGAAAATCATTACCTTCATTATCACTGGATTAGAGCACCTTGCTAATAATAGAAGCAATTAGAAGTATGTTGCTTCCGCAAGCTTGCTAAAGAGCTCTTTATTCCTGTTAACGTGGAGGACCGTACATCAGTCACATTCAATTTGCTACCAATTTCAGAATAAAAGAAGTTAGTTTGGTTATATTTATCTAATTAAGATTTATTGAAGACGCTAAATCCCAGCATATGGCATATGTTACTCAGTATTTAGTATGCACGATCATTGCGTTCTTCTGTAGCTCCTTACAGCATCCCAGAAAAGAGAAAGTAAATAGAAAAGTACCAACAGCTATTTTACATGCAAATAGAATAACAGAATCGTTGAGGTTGAAAGAACCCTTTCAGATCCCAGCCATTCCCCTACCCCTGCCATCCCACCCCCAAACCCTG
>BOSO01005020.1:396-26416 GCA_018403395.1 Gorsachius goisagi
CCACAAGCTCTCAACTTGTTCTTCATCCGCTCCCAGGTAATGCTTTGCTGCTTTATAAAAAGCATGGCATTCAATGTAATTCTTGGTCCTTTCCAGAAGAGCTGCTATCCAGCCGGTCACTTTTTAACCTGTAAAGATGAATAATAATAAATGAATAAATCTGCCATTGGTGTATAGCCCTTCACTTGTCCTTAGTGAACTTCATGAAGCTCAGTCCTCAAGTTCATCAAGGTCCTTCTGGATTTAATCCATTAAAATTGTTCACTGCTGCACTTGCACTGTTTCTTGTGTGGTTTGTCCTCCACTGGTTCACCTGGTTCCTGCTATAATGTTTCATAGAATCATAAAATCATTAAGATTGGAAAAGATTGTAAACAAAACAACACTTGTATGCAATACTCTAAATATCTTACAAGATTGTCTTTTTTTTGCAAGTTCTTTTAAACTTACTCAGGATCAAAATTAATTTACTTAAATATTAAGATATATAGTATTTAACTGTTTAATCATCCTCATTCAAATTTCAAGAAAATAGTTCTACAAATGTGGACTATTTAATAGTTAAGATTTTTTTTCAGATAAAAGTTGTCATCATTTCAATGAAAGAAAGAAAACCCAGATATTTCCATAGAAATAAATTCTTGAGGGTGACTGGTTCACTTGAAACAAATAGAAAAAATGTATGCACACCCACAAAACCAAAATCAACATTTCAATATTACTAATGTCTAAACCCAAAATTAAACTAAACTTCATCTAACAGTATTTGATAGCCATTTCTGTGGCTATTTATGTCAACAAAAGCAAGTCTGTAAGAATTCTTTAGTATCTCTGCTACAAATTTTATGTTTCTTCATGTAATAAGACAGTGACACATTGGCATATGAAATGAGGTAAAGTCAAACAATTTGGCAGAATTTAATTACTTGAATTTAAATCATGAATGAAGATTACATTTCTGGATCAGATATCTTTTGCTATTGTACATATTCCATGTATAGAGAATCTGCAACTGACAAGAATATATGGTTCTTTGCTCAAAAGAAACATTTATTAACTGTTCCAAGTATTTTAGAAGATACCCTTTCATTTTGTTCTGTGACCTTTCAGCACCATGTCCAAAAATCAGATTTCTAACTGTTTTAATCTGTTAAATTTCTCCCTGTTATCCAAATACTGAAATGTGCGTTTTGGAAAGGTTTGTGTTTCAGTCTTGTTTCATTTAAAGTGAAATAAATACAAGCTAGGAAGCTCCCCACATGCAAAGGAGTTGAAATATACTAAAATTTAAAACAACAAAAAATATTTTTTAATCAAAAAACATTTATTTGAACAGGTATTATCATGCCTGATATTGGTATGGTTTATTTTTAATAAGTATGTGTTTCTGATTTCTGCATATTTCTCTGGCGACCCACTGATAGGGCCATGGAATGAAGAGGCTTGACTAGAGATCTAGCTCTCATTTCCAACACTTGGTCCTGTCAGCCCACCTAGCATTTCTGCACATTAGTTTCCCTCCTGTAAAAGAGAATACTAGCAAATCTTTAGCTTCTAGGTCATTGAGTACATTCATATTAAAATAGCCAATAACATGCTTTTATGATATAGAATACAGCAACATTAGAAATTTAAATTGAATATATCACATATCTGACATTTAAGCAGTTCTCAAGATTTATGATTGCTGGAGGGCTAGTGCCATTTTTATTTTTTTTAAGAAGAGGTGCAGTAAAACTTCTGGTATTGATGAATGATATTGAATGAGGTGTAAAGTCAATTCTAGATGAGAAACTGCAATACATTGTGAAGAAACCCTCTGAGAACTATATCATGACTGAATTTAAGTGCTCTTTGAATGCCCACCTGAATGAAGATTCATTAAAAGTATTACTTTTTAAAAGAGCCTACAAATATTCACCACAAAATTACCGCAAATTCTATTTGTGTGTGAAAAAGAACACACTATTTATATGGAACTAAGAAATTATTGACAGTGGAATTATTGTTTTAACAGAATAATCAAAATGCAGAAATTATTATTAACCCTGTTGCAATAACACTATTGTTCGCAGTCCTAATTAATATAGAAAAGTCACATTAATAATACCCTCATATTATTATAAATTTTAAAATCAAACGCCTTTGTCTACTATTGCCACTAAAGCCAGATTAGGCCAAGGCAAGCTTGGTGAAGCCCTGAGTGTCTGCACTGCCAAGTCAGTAAAAATCTCATGTTTTTTTACTAGTAATGGCGGAAATCATATTTACTGGTCTCTAATGAAGTCTACGTGGACATAGTTTTTATACCAGTCCTTACAAGCTTGTTTACTTCCTGATGTGTCTAGGCAATCATCTATCCAATCCCATTTTGCAGATATATTCAGCTTGCTTTCAGCAGAATTTGCATCTGATGGTTTTGCTTATTAATATTAGGGTCAAGCCTAGATGAAAAAAAATGAGATAAATTTAAGTAATTGGAAAGAAAAATAAACTCGAGAAGTTGCAAGACAGTAAAATTTAAACAATGCAAAGGAATAAAAATAATTTTGTTCTGTAGACAACGTCATTTGACAGACAATGTAGCCTGCTTTCCCTTGTGCAAGTCAATAATATCATATTCCTTTTACAAGAAACTCTCTGTTAGGCTTTTCGTGACACAGATCATAATGAAAAAATGTCCCAATATTATTTGAGGAAAGAAAATTGACTTAGGGAGACATAGTCTCTACATATGCCGCCCCAGCTTGCAAAGAATTATTGAACGCCACATAACTGACCCTGGAAAAAAAGTGTCTTTCACAGTAAAATTTGTCTCTTTCCTAATGGCAATCTCCACTCTGATACCTTTTCACTGATTTTAATTCTAAGGTAGTTTTTAATTGAAACAAAAAATGGTATTTAAGGAACCTGTTTATTTTATTTTAGTCAGGTTTTGCACTGTATCTGTCCTATTTTAGAATATGAAGTTGAACCCACCTTCAAACATGCTGTGAGAATATACTGTCCAAGAACAGACTGGTCTGTTTTCTAAGACAGGTCTCTTTCTATATGTATTCTTGTTAAACTTGTTCTACAGTTTATGACCAGCTGAGTAGCAGCTGGACAAAGACACGAACCTGTTTCCCAGCATGTTAGTGAGGGCTGTAACAAATCACTATAGAATTGGTGCTCTTCCATGTCTCTTTCCAGTGTACTGAAAATTTAATTAAATAACTGGAGCAGATCCAAGGTGACAGCACCAGATTATTTTGCACTGCAAACTTAAAAGGACATTTTACTGGTTTATGGGAAGCCTTAATTAATTAAAAATTGAAAAATAAGTAAGAGGGGTTCTTTGGTGTATATTCAGAGTAGAGAAACATACATTTCTGTATGTAATGGTGTCTGAGGTTGGTTAGATGGAATCATACATTGCCTGTTGCTTTTTCACATTTAGGAAGTATTCAGTGAAAGGATTCATTCCTAACTGATGAAGCAAATACATATTCATGGCAAAGAACTCAGTATCAAAAGATCTACTTGTGCTGACAAAGAACTTAGCTCTCCATACCCAGATCACCTTATCAAGCATACTGTATGAGTGTTAGTTTATTCCCAGACTACATTTTTAAGTTAAAAAACAGGTTTACAGTGGAAAAGACAGTTTTCAATATGGTTCTTATGACTGGGACGCTATCATGCTTGTAGTTTTTCAATCTGCACAATCCTCCAGTACCCTTCTAGTAATCCTGTCACCCTTATACAACACTCTTTGTCCTATAAACTATGTCCTTAGTTTTCTGCTATAAAAAACAACACTTGGATTCTTTCAGTACTATTACTTCAGATATTTTGTAATGAAAGAAACATATAAAACATTATAATCACATCTTAGAGCTATAGCACACCATGTGTGGCTTGGACTGGAACCTAGTGTCAAACAATTTGAAACATGGATGTGGCCTGTCTGAGCCAGGAAAAGGATATTGCCCCTTGGCTTGCAAATGAAGAAATAGCCATTAGAGTTTATGCACCTGGCAGTGTAATTTAAGTTTGTGTGTGTAATGTTTCTGCAATGATGAAAAAAACCCCATAGCTAGAAAGAACATGATGGGACTGTTTGTTATTTTTAACAGGACCAATTAACAGATATTCAGTTAAGGAAAAGAAGTGCAGCTATTCTTAAATGCAAAAGATTTTTGTTGATACTGATTTCAGTATCTAAAATGGTTATATATTTGCAGAAATGTTTACAGAACAAGCTCCCAAATGATCAAACCCATTTTAGGGATAAAAAGTATTGGAGATTATTTCATGGATGTTCTCCAGTCTATGTTTAGATTGATTCCTATGTGATGTGACTGCCATTGTTAGCAAATATATTCATTCATTTCTTTTAGAAATGACAACAAAGACTTTCAGATCCTCCTAAGCTGTTTTGAAATGCAGCCTCTTTGTTATTAATTTATTAGGTGATGCTTTTTTCCTCACTTTTAAAGGTCTTACTGATTTGAGTTAAACTGTCCCCAGGCTCAGCTTGGCAGACTTTATTCTCTTTCCCTTTTTTTTTTTTTTTTTTTGGCAGCGCATTTGTTTCAGTTGTTTTTCCCTAAGGTCTCATGGTTCCATATATAACCCATTTCTACTGATGATGGTGAAATGTTAACAGCAATGAAAGGATTGTTCAGTTTTTAAAGATTATGACCTCCTAGATGTTGAAATGAGATCTAAACTTCTTAAAGCTAAAATTATTTTTAATGTACTTAGAATTCATCTGTTTATTATCTTTTGCTCTAAACACCAACTGCTCCTTCAGACAAAGGATCCTCTCTCATTCTAATATGTCAGAAAAGACCAGAAAAATGTTGTATGTTGCAAATTTCTGTATTGTACTTTTCTCAGTAACAGGATGTGAAAGTACAAAGGACCATGATTTACGTTCTTACATTTCTTATTCTTTTTTAGTCTGCCAGGTGCAAGAGAAGGTCACCAAAAGGATAAAAATAGAAATAATCATAAATAAATAAAAATAGGTAAAAATACAGGTTTTTAAAATCTCTTACATTCTGCTTCTTTTTATTTTCCTTTAACAGGTTGTCTTATTAAGATGTCGCATTTTTAGTACGAAACTATTTCCTCGTTAAATGAAACCATTATGTTTTTATAGCCATCTTCAGTCTTTTTTTTTTCCTATTTGCTTGTTTATTTTTAAATTACACAAACAGACATGAGAATATTGATCTGTGTATTTATATTTTATACTTTACTAAAAATATTTGGGATGAGAACTTATTAATGCAAGAATATGGTATTACTTCTGCGGTTATACTTCTCTGCACTGTGCCATTTGTTTAAGATTATCAGCAGTTTATAACTGTTGCCCTTGAATTTGTTAAGAGGATATAAAGTGGCTTGGATCACATGGTGAAGACTGTACTCCATCACTGCCCCTGCTGTATCTGTTCTGCTGGTAGAGAGATTAATTTTCCAGTATTGTGATCATAAGAGCTTTCACAAGTATAAAATTGATTTTTAAAAGACAGGCAGTCATGTAATACAGAGCTACAACTCCATCACAGAAATCTTAGAGCACAGAAGTAGGGCTTGAATTTGTGTGCTTGATTGCCAGAAACCCAAAATAGATTTTTTGTTTTAATTATGATCATTCAAATATGCTAATACTTTCACATGAGTGAATCTGTAAATCAGGCTATCCAGTGCAATATATTCTTATTGTCTTTATCTAACACAATAGCAATGTTCAAATTGTGTAACTTCTAGTTAGAAGGCATAAATACAAAAAAATTACTAGATACCAAATGATGAGATCTTGCTAATAGCTATAGATGTAAGAACTTTTTTTACACCCATAAACATTGGGAAGGGTGGTGGTTTCAGGAAAGCAGCTAGAGACAAACTTTTCAAAAAAATATTAGTCATCTTTTTTTTCCTTTGTTTTCCTAGAAAAAGTGAAAGAAACACTGAAAAAGTAATCAATTTAATGTAATTGATTTAGAAAGAAAAATTCAAAGATATGTTAACCTAAGGTGTTTATGAAGAGCAGTACGTTGTAGTTTAACAGAGATGTCTAAACTAAAAATATAGCTGCCCCAAGCATGTTTCTTTTTGCCATAGTCTGCATTATTGAAGTGCCTGTTTCTATCTGACATGAGGATAGGTATTTCAAATTTAATCATCTAATTTTTAGATGGCTACAGCTAGATGAGACAAATCCTTCCCACTCTGTTTCATTACCAGTAATTTTCTAAATATGCAGTATCATGATACAATCCTCAGAAAAACAAACACTCATTTTCAGCATACTTCATTTATTGTGGAAAGAAAAAAAACAGGTGAACCAGTAGTGAATAGAATCACAGAATCATAGAACAGCCCAGGTTTGAAGAGACCTTGAAAAATCACCTTGTCCAACCTTTCAGGGCGAGGGGAGCTTAGATGAGATTATCTAGTACCGTGTCCAGTTGCATCTTGAAAACCTCATGAAGAAACTGCACAGAATCAGATTAGAGATCAATAACTTTAATTCATAAATTGACAGAGTTCTAACATGGAGAAAAATCTTCTTTCGCTTTGTAGTTCCCTCTGTCTGTCCACCCAATGGTCTTATTGCAGCTATGATTTGAAACACAGACATTTGGAGTCCATGGCATAATAGGAAAACTCACATGTAAACATATCATTGTTAAGCACAGTAAAAATGAAAATACATTGAATTCAGTGGTACAGATTTACTCTCAATCTTAAATTCTTGTTGTTAATTTTTTTTTTTTATAGAACTACAATTGCTTGATTTTCCAGTTCTGAAAAACAGTGATATTGAGGAAACCTTAAGAGATACTCAAGGGTTGGAAGCCATCTAAAAGACATGGACTGCACAGATATTGCCTGTGCTTCAGGAGCTTCTTTTGGAAGTAGATTAAATGTTCTAGCTACAAATCCTGGATTCTTTAGCACCTTAGCTTTTGAAGAATGGATTAGCAGCAGAAATGATGTTTTCTTTGTGCAAATAGAATGGAAAACTGAGTTTCAAATTATGGTTATCTAAATTTGAATATATGCAACGTTGTATCAAATTATTAAAGCACCAAGGAAGTTAAACTGAGATATATCAAAACTACAGATAGTATCATTTCAACAAAACAATAAAGCTTATGGTAATTTAATTGTGTATTTGAAGGTAATTAAAACATACTCAAAAGGAAAACACAAGCAATGCAAATGTTAAAAAGTGATGTGATCTTTAAAAATAACTTGAAATGTAGGTCTTTCTTTTCTATCTATAAGATGAACAGCCTTATTTTTGATATTTAATTTCACTACTTAATTCAAGATATATGTCTATCCTGTCTCTAAACACTAATTACTACACTAAGTCATATTTCACTGGTACTCCAACAGCACTTTCAGTGTCTTCTTTTTCCTGATCTGATTTTTGAAGTATTTCACAAGTAGAGCAAACATACACTTCATCAGTAATTCAACAGGATCAGTGCTGAGGTTTGAAAGGTTGTTTTTATTTTTATTTTTAAATCTTCCAGATGATGTCACAGTAGAAACATTTAGATGCTGATAATTTTAGACTGTGTCCTTATTTGAGAACCTAGAAGAAATTGAAATTTTTGTAAAACCCATCTTCAGTAGTGTTCTGAAAATCTGATTCTAAACAATCAACAATCTGCCCTTAATAAAAAAAAGGTAATGAGGAAATTCATATTTCCTTTTCAGCTGTGCAGACTGCAGCAACAATTAATCAAAAAACACACCAGTGTAAGAAGTTAATTTCCATTTGAATAATCAGAAAGGTCTGAAAAAAATCCAGAATATTGTGCCTTTACATTGTGGTGGGTTTTGTTACCCCAAACATTTGTTCTGCACTATAGCAAAAGCATTTTTTCCTACCTGTCAAAAACAACATTTTGTCTTTATTGTTTTAAAATTACTAGTCACTTTGGCAGCATCTACGATGTCTTTTTCCCATGGTGTTATTCTCCCTTGGCTAGTGTTAATTAATAATTTTCAAAATATTATATTGTGTGTTATCCTTTAAAATATGCAAATTCATGGAGCATATCCGCTCTTTCTATAATATTAGCAGACTTGTATAACCTCTACTAATCTGTCTCATTTATTAATAATAATAGGAAACAGCTCTACCTCATGTCTCAGCTGCATGTGAGAACTGAGAACATTAGGAGCATTCACAATGGGTATGTGCTGTAATCCATCTGCCACAAGCTTATGCTGTCAGTGTTAGATGCAAGGGATGTGACACATTATATTAGCTTCCAACATTTTCCCAGCCACTGTGATACTGGCAAAAAACCATATTGCATTACTTCTTCCAGATAGATTCATCACCCCAAAAATGCAGCATCAAGAATAAACCTATTTTGTACTATTTTACTTTCAGAGCAAAAAACTAACTAAAAAAGTATAGTGTAGAACTATAACGGTTTTTTAGGGTGCACAAATGAACAGCATTGTTTTTCTGACTTTTCATAATTCATAATTACTTGATGTGCTCCCATACTTTAAAAAACAGAGCTGAAAACTGATGCTTCTCTGAATCACCCAAACTAATATTCATTGTTGGAACAATGTGATATGAAAATGGATTTTAATGATTAATTTCACACGCAATGGGAAGAGTTTTCCAAAGTGTTTATTCTGGGCATAACCTTATTCCAGTGATGTTTTCTGAAGATTTTCACTGTATCTTTTAGTCTAAAAGATTGCAAAAACCAACCTACAGTATTAAAACCTGTACAGGATTAAAATGCCTTAGATTTTATTCCAGTGTAAGTACATAAACAGCACACAGCAGTATATGAGTTTACGTATGTTTGTGTGTACATGTAAATAGGTATGTATGTATACAGGAATACTATCTCAAAAGTATTTTTTGCTATGATAGCAATTAGCAAGTGGATAGCATGTTGGCTTTTTTGCCATTTGAAATTATCATTGATGTTGTATTCAGATCTAAAAATATTTATTGCTAAATCATCATTAATTTACTTAATTTATAGAATTTAAAATGGACCATATGTAATTCCAGTGAACTGGAAAGTCATACGAGGACCAAGTAGAACAAACAAGTTGAGCATCACAATACATGTGTTTGTGGGCATATATTTATATATTCATGGGAAAAAATGTGTTTAACTTTCACCTTTTGGGGCAGAAAGGCTAAATCACATAACAAGAAGAGTACAATATTGATGTAAGGGGAAATAGTTGTCAGTGTAGAAATATAAAGCCTTACCAGCTTTAACAGTAAAGAAATATCTAATTCTTAGTGACATTTGACATTTTTATTGATCTTTTACTAAGTCATACTGTTTCATACTGTGTGAGAAATGTTCACATAAGAGTCAAAAACATAGATAAGACTGAAGTTGATATTTGTTGTCTCTTATTTTTTGCCCCTTCAGAACACATTCAGAGAGTGTGATGGCAATGCTTGTGATGTGACATATCCTGGTGGAAGAGTTAGATAATAAAGGTCCCCAGATGCCTTTCAGTAATGATATTGACTTCATGTATGTTTTAACTGTGAAGTGTCTGGCAATTGTGAGCAGTGTGATGGTTACTTGTTTAATCTGAAACATATTACATATTTCACAGTTTGGCTAATTCATCTGCATTTGCTTTTTGACACTTGCAATTTGAGATTTCTACTCTTTAGCTTATAAGAGTGCAAAACCCCCGACATGTATCAGTAAAACAATGTGTTTCTTAAAGCCTGTGCATATAAAGAATTAGAGCTATCACAGAGTTACAAGTACAAATCAAATAAATTGTACCCTTCTTGGCATATGCACACACACAAATACGTTTATGTTGTTTGTACAGCACATGACCTGTCT
This sequence comes from Gorsachius goisagi, assembly GCA_018403395.1. Classification (NCBI taxonomy): domain Eukaryota; kingdom Metazoa; phylum Chordata; class Aves; order Pelecaniformes; family Ardeidae; genus Gorsachius; species Gorsachius goisagi. Next base: position 10,269 of record BOSO01005020.1, read on the forward strand.
GATATTTTTAGGCATCACTTTAATAAAATAAATATTTTATAAAAATATTTTTATCCATCTTTTTGAGATAATATTCCATCATGTTTCTTTTGGACTGCATTAGTCCAAAAGGAACTTCAGTTTTAAAGATTTTGTTGTTGTGTGTGCAGCTACTGGCCTTTTTATTTTTGTCCCTATCTATAAAGTGATTTCTTGCTTTGAAAAGCTCCAAATAAGTGAGTCAGCCACATTCACTAGTTTATTTTTAATATTTTTTTAATATTTATTTTTAACATTTTCTGCAATAGGGCCTTTATGACCTATCCCAAATTATTGAAATAATTAATCCTTTTTACCTCTTTTATCCCTCTTATTCTTTTCTCCCCACTATAAATTACTGAAAAGTAGTATCATTATCTTGTGGTTTTCTTAACATTTTTACTGTTAAGTGTAAAAAAAATTAACTTCTTCATCAAAACAAATACCTAACATCCTGACCAATACCACCTTACTGCTTCTTTGTATTCCAAATGAGATTTCTTGCATCAGTCTGTAGTATCTTCTTTTATACTTAGCTTGTGAAATGTCTGGGATAAGTTCATCTTTTTTGTTCAATGTTTGTACTGCTCAAGGGAGACCTAGACTGTGACAAGGGCCTCTAGGCAGTACAGTTATATAAAAGGTAATTCAGGAAAAGGAACATATTTCAATGTGACACATCTATGAAAATGGAAATTCTACAAAATAATAGATAAGACATCACTACATATAAAATCATGAACTTTCCAGAGACTAATGCAATTCAGTGCAGGTTGAATATGTGTACTGCAAATCAAGGATTTGGTCAGAACCTCGTGTCATCATAAATGAATCTCACATGTTTCTATTAAAGGAGTATACATATAAGTATTGCTGAAATTTTTATTTTGCTTAAATGATAATTATGGTGTCTTGACCCCAGCTGGCAGGCAAGCCCCCAACCTGTCACTTACTTACTCACTCTCGTTTTATTGCTGGGCATGACATTATATGCTGTGGGATATCTCTTTGGTCAGTTGGGGTCAGCTGTCCAGCTGTGTCCTCTCCCAGACCCTTGCCCATCCCCAGCTTACTTGTTGGGGGACAGAGTGAGAACTTAAGTCTGTGTAAGCACTGTTCAGCAACAGCTAAAACTTTGGTGTTGCTATCAACACTGTTTTGGTCACAAATCTAAAACACAGCCATGCCGGTTGCTATGAAGAACATTATCTCCACCACAGCCAGATACAGTACAATAATGACGGACTTTACTTTTTTTTCTCTTTTTTTTTTTTTTTTTTAAATCTGTGGTCATTAAAACACTACATTCATTGACTTTCCCCAATATAAAGCTGTTTCTTGAGATATGTTATTGCTTCTTGAGAAAGCAAAGAATATAGCAGAATCTCCTGTCCCTCTTCTAATTTCACTGAAAAATCTAAAAAGGAAGTATATGTTTTATGGGCATAATAATCTTTTTTTCTACTTTAGCTAGTATTCTCTTGTTGTTCACTAATTCCATGGCTGAAGTGAAAATATACAGGAAAAGTATCTTCAGTTGAGAATATTGAGAATCTGTGAACAATAATGATTTTTTTTTAATTTCTATGCATGCAAAATGTGACAGTGTTTCATAGATATTTAGTTAGAAGGTCTGTTCTTCTGTGAATCATTTATCCTTAGTGTGCAATAGGTTTTAAAAAATAATTACTTAGTGATAAAACACTTGCAGATAAATAGCAAGCTCTGGTACCATTCTGCTATGTTATAGTATTGCTAAAAAGGTAAGGAAATAAAGCAAAGTAATTAAAAGCAGGTTACAGCCAATTATATATTTACTATTCCTGGAACTTAAAGAAATAGTATTTTTATCAAAACCACATAAATTTGTGTATATTTCACTGCATATTTTGTTTCAGGAGGTGCCAGATTTCTGTTGCCACTCACATACATGAAATCCCACCTTTGTTCTAGAAATCGTTCAATATGATGAGAGATGTTTTGAAATATCAGCATAGAAACACCCAGAAACCAGGCAAATATTTAATACAACATCTTAGCACTGAAACTCCAAGTTTAGTCTCTTACTTAATATCAGGCTAACAAGCCATCTGGGTGTAACAAATGCCTCAATTAAGCCTACAAAATAGTAAATAATACAGGGAACGATAGGTAGAGAACATGTGGTGAGAGAAGCTTTAGTTACACTTCAGTTGAGCCTAACAATTATACAGCAAATGATTCCTGCCTTTTGTTGAAGAAAATAGGCTAGACTCCTTTATTTAGATAAGAATGTAAATAGAGAAGTTCATTGGACAGATGGGAATCCTGCAACATTTGAAAGGCTTCTAGTGATATACCTGATAATATTAATAGGGCTGGCAGCGAGATATAAAATAGCCTGAGTAAAAGAAACTCTAACTGCTCTTGGTACCTTAGACAACAAGAAGTTTGAAAGTGTTTGTAGATATGCCCAGGACTAAGAACACAATAATTTAGAAAGAAATCCATACACCAGTTTTGTGTCTGTACAACGTAGCCAATGCATCAGATACATAACAGCAACATGGGTCATCTTACTCAGTGTTTGTAAAGCAGCACTTTTAGCATGTCACAGTTATAAGGTGTCAGAGAATATCCAACAGTATCACTTAATATGTTACTGGAACTGAGTCCCTTTTTATTTTTTTTTCCACTTCATGAATTTTCAGAAGTATGCTTTTTGCCTTCAGACAATTACCAGTTCAAAGCCACACAGTTAAAATGAAGTAAAAAGATGCATGTTGCTTGGAGAAGTACTACAACCCCTCCATTTTACTTGGAGATTACACATTGATGCAAGTTCACCCAAATTTCTGACCAGGCTCACTTAGAAGTTTTAGAAACTCTGGGTAGCCTCTGATTTGATAGTAACCCTATTTATTAAAATGCCTACTCTTGAAAACAGACAAGGCTTTTTAAGTTCCATCACAGAATTTTCATTTAGTTCTAAAAGTAATTTAAAAATTTATTTTAATTAAGTAGAAATAATACATTAATTAAAGCAGAAATTACATTGTCTGCTTGCACTTTTGTCTTCATTGTAGCTATTTGTTTTCCTCTGTCTTTATCAATATTGCCTGTTTTCAATTCTCTGGTGCATTAGGTACTTGAATCTGAAGTGCTGTCAGTTATCTTCCTCTTTCACACACTTCCAAGCTCCTGAGGCTTGCAATACAAATGGAAAATGCATGAATAGTTCCTTATTTTCTAAAAAAAGTAAACAGAAGTCACAATAACATATAATACTGCATTTGAACAATGGTTCAAAGGGGAACTTTGAAATGAGATTCAACTGTGACATAAAAAATAGAAAATATTTTGTTTTTCAAAGTACCCTTTATATAAACAAACAATAAGCATTTTTTTAATATTTACATTTGCAGTCAGATTTCTCCACGACTTAAACTGTCTATGCTAGTTGTCTATGCTTTCTCTGCTATTAATAGAAAGAGAGAATCACTCCCAGAATGGAAATTTTCCTATTTTAAGAGGGGTATCTAATATATCCATTTTAATGTAAGGAAAAAATATTTAAATTGGACCTTTACAGCTTGGCAGACAAAAGATAGCAGGGAGACATTCAACTTGGAACATAGGTTTTAATTATTTTATTAAGAAAATATTTATAAGACTTTAAATAAAATTATTGAGCAGCATATTTCAGAACCCACAAAATACATAGTTAAGCTACAGAACTCTTTGTCTTACTAGACAATGGAAGAAAAATCCATTAAATCTTTAACAAATACAAAGAGAAACGTAAAACTTCTGACTCCATGGAATTTTGGTAGATGAGGAAGGTATTCTAGGTGAAGTATTATTTCATATGTTCTTAACATTTTTCCGGTACAGGTAATAGCTGTTAGAATTCATTATTAGTTACTCTAATAATTAGTTACTTAGTTACTTTTATATGTACTTAAATATAATAGTGTACGTTTGCATGTGTGTAAGCACTTATTTAATCTGATGATTAGTTATTCTAATAAACTCTAATAATATCAGAAATGCGATACTTGGCTGGGTACATAGCCTGACATTGTGCAGCTGCACCAAGATCATTACCTAGATGGCTAATTGGACAGTAACTTTTTAATGGCTAAAGATAAGTTGGGAAAATTACACCATTAAATGGCTAATTTAGAAGAAAGAGAGAGAAAATAAAAAGTGGGGTTTTTTAATTAATAGGACCAAAGTGGAATATTGATTATGACTTACCTGGAAGCCGGAACAAAAATTTGTGTTCCAGAGAACCAGTTCTGATTTAGATTTAGTTCTCAATCATTTTCAAAATTAGAAAAACACATTGCCTAATGCGAGTAGGTAAAAAAATCCAAGAAAATCATACTTTGGGGGTGATTGCACTGTAAAAGGAATCAATCACATGACATTTCTTTTTTCTGGCATGGTCCAAAATGCTAAGAATAAGTAATATTAATGTTATTGGAAGCTGCTAATGTTGTAGCATATAGTTTTTGCCTCAGACTTTTAATTTTGTAGTGCACAGACAATGCTCTAAATGGTTTCAGTTTAACTGTATGAATTAAACTGAGATGATAATTCTAATCACTCTGAGGTCCCAATACATTTAAGTAAATGTGATAGGCACTTGCATCAAGCAACTCATCTTACCCAAGAGCTCAGTCTCACTCTAGAGACACATCTTCCCATTGCCTCATTATAGAGAGAGTTAAAGGAAATTTCCTCTACAAAAGTTGACTTCATATGCAGAGGAATTAGTTTGGAAAACCACTTCATACCGTCCAAAATGCTCAGAATTTTACTCTAGTCATCAGTTGCATTTAAGGATAAGAAGAATATATATTCATATATCTAAGTCTTTTTTTATAATTAGTTCAGCTGAAGAGTATTCTTTTACTTTCCTAAAATGACAGCTACAAGAATTATTTTAACTGAAGGTTTTGATCAGCAAGGGGAACTGAATATTAGAATTATGGAACCATAATTTAATCCATGCTTCATTAAAAACCACAGACTTGAGAGCTAGCTTCAGTTTCATTACTGTGAACTTGAGGCGTTTCGATTATGTTAACATTCTCATTGTGAATCTGTATTTTTGTTCCTTAGAGAACACAGTTTTGTTATAATTAACCTGTGCTTTTATTTATTTTTCTTGCACAATAATGCCAAAGGCATATTCATATTCATCATGAACTGTTTCAAAAGCTATAGATTTAGTTCATTTTCTTGAGCGATTCATGAGCTTTTTACACCTAAAAAACTGTTTCATAGTCTGCAGTGTTTGCAAATGGCTGTGTGCTTCATAAAAAAAGCTTTATACTGAATAAAGTATACAAGTAAACTTACACAAGATAAAATAGTGCCTTTTTAATATTTAAAAGCTTCAACAGTAGTTGATTCTGAAGACTCTAGATATTAATCACATTCTTATAGCAATCTTATTTAAGAGTTCAGCAGCATGCAGTAAAAATCAGACACTAACAGCATCTGAATTTAGGATACTTTGAGTTATGTTCTATAATTGTGACAAAAACAAAACAAGTTGATACACTATATGTGAATATTTTTAATATATTAATATCTGGCACAGAACAAACCTGTCTATCTTGGGTGCCTAAACTTTCATACTCTCAGTAAACATGGAGGTAGGATTCAGTCACCTAAACATCAGTTTCTAGAATAATTTTAGTCTTGGTGGAACATCCTACTAGTCCCCAGCTCCTCCGCTACAGATGGATTTGTGTCTTCCATAAGTCTTCTGTCCAATCTGCAGTGCTATGCAGATGCCTTGATATTCCAGGATACCTAAAGTAGTAATAATAATAATAATAATGGTGATGATGATGATAATAATAATGTACATTTTTAGCAAAATGTATCCATGAGAGCTTATTCTTTGAGATGTAGATATCTACATTACAAGGGCTCAACTCAATTGCCTATACACAGGTCCTTAATGCTGTTAGAGGTATCTAGCATATTTGAGAAATCTCAATGCTGTGAGGCTAGCAGAATCCCTTGGGATACTTTGGATATATAAGTATGTGAATGGCATGTAAGTGAAACCTGTCCCATTCTAAGGATCTAGCTGGAGATGACACTGAGTACTATGTGGAATTTTAAATACTGGTAGATTATGGGCTGCCAACTGAATGGAAGCCTGGTAGGTAGGATAATAATCAACTACAAATTAAGATCCCTAAATCTGTGTGTTTCTACATGGGTATTAAAGCTCCCATTATAATTAGTGGAAATCTAAGCCTCAATTCAGCTGCCAACTGTACACCTCTAGTGCCAATTGGCAGATCCTAAAGTACCTGAGATATCTACACTGAGCTGGCACATATGCTGCAGGTCTTAAAGAAGATGCATGCTCTTCTGGAGCAGAAACTGACAGTATATTCCAGATGCGGAAATCTTTTGTGTTCTGGGATAAGTAACTGAGTCTCACTCCTCTGAGTGAAAGTACCTCATCAGCTGAGGTGCTCTTTAGGTTTCACCCACTGTAACTAGATTGCCATCCATGGTAATGGGAGCTGCCTTACATATCAGCAGCTGTATGTAGATCCCTAAATCTAAATGGTTTGATCTTTACCACATCTAAAATTAAGTGATGGATTTAAAAGTTGGTTCACCAAAGCTGCATATGCAGAGAGGGACCTAAGACACTTCCCAGTTCCAAGTACGCATCAATTGAATCATATCTGATTTCTACAGGGGAAAAAAAACAGATACTCCACCAGACTGGGAATTGGAGTGCTCACAGCAAGTTCTGCTTTCTGAACAAACTGGAACTGAGGGCTGAAAGGCGAAGAGGTGTAGACATACACTACAGTTTAGGTACAACTGAAGTATGTGAAAATGAAAGTAAATGGTAATGCCATGTTTCACCTCATGGCTGAAAGATATTACTAAAAAAAACTAGCCTGAGTGAAAGAAATTCTTACTGCTCTTGGTACCTTTCACAACAACTCCTCATCTTGGTTGGATGGTCTGTAACAAACTTCCACCCCTATTGGTCTCTTGTCTGATCCTGACCAAAAAGCTTTGAGCCTGCCTGTCATCCATCCCATACAACAACTGTACATTTGACCTGCTTCTTCAGATAGAGGGAAACACCCTGACCTTCATCTTCCCTCCCTGTCTTTTTTGAGAACCTGTATTCATCCATTGTAACACTCCAGACATGTGAGCTGTTCCACCATGTCTTAGCTATTCCAGCAGCAATATAGTATGTGACTGTCTGAGTTGTTCTAGTTACTCCTGTTCTTTTCTCATGCAATGTGCATTTGGACATGTACATTTGAGACTGATGTCCTTTTACCCCAATTTGATATTCCTGAGGTCTCTTGTAACTGTCTTTATGCACCCTTTGCTTTCCATCATCATCAACTGTTTCCTCACTTAATTGTGTGTTTTCATCTCCCTCCCTCATTATTCCCAGTTTAAAGCTCTCCTTCACTAGCTTCAACAACCTGCTGGCAGAGATGCTTTTGCTGTATATGGTTAGGCACGGTCCATGTCGCATGTCGTCCTAGTAGTCATCGGTTCTCAAAGAGCTCTAACTGGACCCCAATGCCCTTGGCCCTTGTATTCAGAGACAAATAGTCACTCTTGATATGCCTGAGGTCACTGCAGAAGTATCAGTGCCCACACAGATGAGCAGCAAGGAGGCTTAGTCTGACAGTTGAACCAGTGTCAATGGTCACTCCACAGCATTCCTGACCCAAGACCCTGGCAAGCAGCAATGCATTCCCAGGCAGCAGGTTGGCAGATGCAGACTTCCATTTCCAACAGTCAGGTATCTCCCATAATTACTAGCCACTGCTTCCTCCTGATGCAGATGAGTAATTCAGGTGTGGCCCACTGCAGTGCCTACCCAGGAACGTCTTTATGCTCCATGTGTGATACCAAGGCACTAAACCTATTCTGCCATTGCAGGTTTGGGTGGAGAAGGAGCTGTCCTCCTGCTGGCAGAAATCACACACTCCCAGCTTTCACCATTTCAGGAGTCTCCATTTGCCACCTGAATGAGCATAGTCTCCAGCTGTTCCTCCTGTGCAGCTGGGGGTTTGGGCTCTTGTCTCTGCAGATTCTCTGTAAGGATCCTCTTTTTCATTTTTCCTGATGCTGCACAGTCTGCTCACGTCCTCCCACAGCTTCTTTACTAGATGACACAGCTTCTCAGCCAGAGAACAGATAGAGGCAAGGGGCATCATCTTCACTTGCTTCAGACTCAGTGGGAGACCCCTGGACTCCCTTCAGCCCAAGCTTTGTCTGAGAGCAATTTTCTGATGTGCTGGGTTAATTGTTTTTGTTGAGGCTTGGGTATCATGCCCTGTGGCACATCATCACATATTGAGCAGTCCCATGCTGTCCTTAGTAGCTGTTGTCTCCCTTCCACGTGCCCTTCTGCACAAAATGTTGTGCAAACTATTGCATCTGTGAGCTGCTTCTCTTTGCTGTCCACATGTTTGATGGTCACCCTCACTTTAGCCTGCCGGGATATTGGCCAAGAGTGTGCTGGGGGTGCAGATTTTGCTTTGGCTAGGTTTGTCACTTTACTGAAACCAAAAGCACATAGCAGGGAAAAAAAACACTCAAAAATTACTGCAGAGAAAGAGATTTTTAAATTTTTTGAAGTTATATGAATTTTAGCTAGAGATCACTGTCACCATGCTGGCAAAACTCAGCATATTTTCTTTTATGTCTAATGTGCTGATTTTGCATATTCCATACCATATGATGTCATGCTCAGCATATAAAACTGGGGAAAGAAGGAAGGGGGAACATTTGGAATGATGGCATTTTATCTTCCCAAGTAACCATTAACATGTGATGAAGTCCTGCTTTTCTGGAGATGGCTGAACACCTGCCTTCAGATGGGAAGTGGTGAATTAATTGCTAATTTTGCTTTCCTTGCCTGCATGGGTTTTGCTTTACCTATAAAACTGGTTTTATCTCAACTCACATGTTTTTGTACTTTTACCCTTCTGATTGACTCCCCTGTCCCACTATGAGGGGAGTGAGTGAGCAGCTCTGTGGTGCTTAATTGCTGGCTATGGTTAAGCCACAACATCTAGCTGTACTGACTCTATAGCCCTGTGTCCCTTGTTGCTTATGTCCTGGGTTTGAGGACTTCAGATTTTCCCTTTGGGACAATCCCAGGCTTGCCAACCCTCAAAGAAATCTTTTTGGAGAGTTGGCTGCAGGGTGAGACACCAGGGAGAGCCCTACAGAGTAATTTCTGTGCTTGGAACTGCAGAGTCACACTAGGTGGGAAGGGACTTCTGTAAATCATCCTGTCCAACCCCTTCTGCTCACAGAAGTGTCAGCTACTGTGGTCTGCTTAAGGCCCCATCCTGTTGGGTTTTAAAGGACAGAGACTTCACAACCTCTCACAGCAACTCATTCCACTCTTTGACCACCTTCACAGTAAAAATGTTCTTATGTTTAAATGCAATTTAATCTATTTCAATTTGTCTCCATTGCCTCTTGTCCTGTCACCTGTCAGAAGAGTCTGCCTACAACTTCTTTACTGCCCCTAATAAAGTGTTTATGCAGACTGATAGGATGGCCCTGAGCCTATTTTCCAGGACGAACACTCCCACCTCTCTCAGTCTCTCACAACTTGGCTATTGCTCCAAACCCTCAATCATCTTAGTGGACCAGCTCTAGGATGTCAGTGTCTCTCTTGTGCTGGGGAGCCTGGAGCTGGACCCAGCACTCCAGATATGGCCTCACCAGGGGGAAGGATCACCTCCCTCCTCCCAGGAGGGGAAGAATATCCTCCCTCAACCTGATGAAAATGCTTTTTCTAACGCAGGCCAGGAGGTTCTTGGCTTTCTTTGCCCCAAAAGCATTTCTCCATGATTCCACTGCAATTAGATCGGATAAAGTAGTCAGTCCCTGGGAGAGTTCTGATGGGCATTAAGTTTGTTTTGGCAAGGAATATAAGACTATGGGAGGGAGATGGAGAAGGAAGAGAGCACTCATAATCTAGTGTCTGTTGTCCCTGCATGTCACAAGCAGGGTGAGGGACCATTCAACAGAAACTCCTTACCTGAGAATGTGTTCATAGGGTCCCTTTAAATTCACTATGTGTGCCGTGTGTGCCATGTGAGGCAGAGAGGTGGGGTGTATTGCATAACATGCTGCCTAGTCATATGGGTGGATGGGTAGGAATGCCCGTAGGATACGTCCCGTGTTGCGGCCTGTGCTATGTAACTTGCAGTGGGGATTTGAGCACAGCAATTTAAGGCAGAGTAAATTGCTAGCCTAGGCACAAGCCGTGCCATGCCAGCTGGTCTCAGTGCCAGGCATTTAGTGTATTCGTATATATGTGGCTATAGACACAAAATTCAAGTGATCATTCTAACTGTTTTATCTTTATTCTCTCCAAGTTGTATCTTTCTTCAGAGAATGAACAGTTCCTGATAAAACCTTCAAGTTCCAGTCCACAGAAACTGACTTTTCTATAAACAAGACACAAACACAATGTGTTTCAGATGCCAAGAGGACGTTAAGATTGGAAAGGCAGAAATATTTATTTTAGACAACGTTAGTAGAATACTGAATTAGGTGATCTGTTGTATCCTACAGTACCAGATAAAGGACATCATTATTTTTAGGTGAAGCACATTGTTTTAAATGGAAGAAATTCACAATGGATTTGAAGAAATACTCTGCAGTGAGTGGTCCATAGGTGGAATATCTAAAAACCAAAGAGAACAAATGTTTTCAGGTAAACCTTTAACCTGAAGGGTACTGAAGGGTACTGGTAAGCTGGCAAAGCTTGGGTTTTGAGTATAGTCAGCCACACTAACTAAATGCCAGAAGGGAATTCCTGACTGAGCATTCTAATTTCTTCCTAAATTTGCAGTGATTTATTTCATATAGAATTGCTTTTTTTGTTTCCATATAAACAAGCAATCAACGGTTGTTCTTTTATGTTTTTAACTTTCAGTCCCTGTGGGTTGTTGTGGACAAATTACTTGACAAATTATCCTTTTGCCTTACTTATAATTCAACATTGCTGTGTATTGTACTACTTTTTCTGCTTTTGAAAATACAAAATAAATCTCAAGTCAAAACCATGCACTACTATTATAAGATGTAAACGAGTTGTGATTTTTTGGAAATGCCTTTCACAGATCCAGTCTTCATTGGAGATCCCACATGCAGGTGTTCAGAAGGAATATACATCTGACTGTGTTAGTGTTTGGTTTATATGTTGAACATATACTTTTCCATGACAGATTTCAAACAGCCAGTTCCTACGTATGTATACACAGGATCATTCAGTTTAAGAAAAAAGGCTGGGCAGTTTATATGACTGATTACAGAGTATGTATTAATGAAATATAGACTATGTTTAAAGTCCCAAGGAAGATATTTGTGAAACAACATTCCTTTTTAACTAGTCTGAATCTATGAATAAGTAATATATACATTAATTTCATCTGCTGACCTTGTGCATGCTGATGACAATTCGTATCAAGCATCAGAATTGCCTACTATGTGACAATACTTCTTTCTAAAGAATGCTCTAAGAGGTCGATAATTGTACCGATCACCTTTTTTTTTTTTTTTTTTAATAAAGTGAGCGGGGTGCTCCTTTCATATTGGCTTGTCCACTTACTAATATTTCTTCAAAGTGCCTTTTAGCACAGCTGGAGATGTAGTCCATGTTAACAGGATTTCTCTGTTTTTTGAAATGTGGGACAACCTATTTGACAAAATAGATCAGAACACTTTTTTTTTTTTTTTAAAGCAAGTTTCAGGGGCTGAGATGAAGACTGTGGAGGTGGAAAATACTTTGATTTAGCTGGTTGCCTATTTTTTGACATTTCTGATAAAACAGCTATTATGCATTTACAGATCTAAAAATCAAAATTATTTAATAAATTTTTATGTTTGACAGTTATTTGTGAGGATATAAAAAATCCTGGCACCTTTGATGAAATGTTAGCTGTTTGTTGAGCTAAATATTTCACATACATAGTCTAGAGAGGAAAAAAAATTAAAATCCCTCCCAAAGCAAGCAAACTTCTTTGGCACATTTTTTTTTAAATTGAGATTTAAAAAAAGAAATTCTGTATGCATTTGAACATTTAAATGCTTACATTAGTATACTATACAATAATTTTTGCAATATTATTTTTTCATAATTAAGAATATATTAATGTAACAAGATAAAATATTCATTAATTTGAAACACTAGAATCAAGGCTTACCATGAATGATTAATTAATTTCTTTGTGCATTTCTAACCATTTTTTTAATAACAGGATAACATGGACTAAAATTTATTTCTTATAAATTCAGCCATCTAAAATATAGGTTTCTAGTCTAAGCTAGACATGTAATTTCTGTTTATAATCACAATTCCAGAAGGTTATTGATAATAAAACAGATGGAATTATGTTCCTTTATGAGTTATTTACCTTGCTTTAGACATTTAGACTGAACTAGATGTTATTTTACATGACTAAAGCTAAATGAGACAAAACTTTAAATTCTCCTTTCGTCCTCCCTCCCCCCTCCCCCCCCATCTTGATTCCTTCACAGAATAAGATAGTGCTCTAAAAAAAGAAATCACAATTTTATCGAGAAGGAAATATTTGTAAGTACTGCTCCTGTTTAACTTTTTGAATAAGTTGGAATTTGCGTAACAAATACGGTAGGGGACTGCAAGAAGAGAAAAAAGTGCTTACAATTTCAGTTTTGATAAGTGAACAAGCAGTCCTGCTTGATATTGAACAAAATCCAGGAACTAAAATGTGTACAGCTGAGAAAAGCTATTCCTCCCACCTTAGTATAAACACTGCCATGCGATCAGCTTACTAGATTTCACTGCTTATATTACTGGAGGGCTCATTTCTGCTGCCAGTACAGGCACTGCATAAGACAACATGCCTATGGGCCTGGCAGATATTTGGTGCTGGTGGCGCAACATGTATTCTGTCTGTTGTTCCGGAGTATTATTACTTCATAGTTAATGCAATCTGATCCCCGGGAATGAAAACTTCCGCAACTGGAGCACAGCAGTGGCACTCTTATGGCATATATTCCAATTCAGGGCAATAAAGAGGGATCCAGTTCATGTTTCTTGAGCCCGCTGCAAAATTACTTAATGCACAGAAAGTACAGCAAAGTGGGAGATTTCCTTCACAAACTTGTGGATCATCAGAATTCAGATGGTCAAACGGACATCAGTAAAAGATTGTGTGCTGCATGGTCAGTCTGGAAGTATAGAAATGAAAAATGCTGAAGATTAATGATTGCAAATAACCATATTTCTATCGGCATATCAAAATAGTTTCAGGTTGGCTGCCCACAATGGTTTGACAATGATGAACTTAATTTCTCTCTTCTTTACATCTCAGGAGAGAAATCGTGTGTAATAGTATCCCCTCTTATCAGAGAACACTGAATTTTACTTTAATCACCTCTAAACAAGTTTTTATGTTTAATTACGATATCAAAAATTATGCACTTTGATCTCTTATATCTTGGTCAGGAGACCTAATGTGGGGCAAATTTTCCTTATCTATCTATCTCATTTGAATTTGAACCATAAAAAAAAAAATCCTGTGTAAGGACTTCTGATACTGTTGAAGCAAAGATGATTTGAGCACAGAGATTTAAATTTCCATTTTGGTTAAAGTTTTGGGGTTTGTAACTGGCAAATATATAACAGTGTTACTACATGAGCATTGACAGTTTCAATTCATGTTTTATGGTTATTCTACAATGTCTCTATATGTATTAGCAAACATATATATATACACTCACATTGCATTACCTTCTTACAAATATAGGCACAGATGTTCAAACAAAATATAAACTTGTCTGTTATTATTTTTGTTGATTAATCTATATGTAAGCATTTTTTAACCAGATTACAAAGATAATTAGAGAATAATTTTATTTTCAACTGCAATTAGCCTGTGTTTTGAGTTAATCGTGATACATCTTGCAGAATGTTTACATTGCCAGAAATGCACACTGGCAAGCTTCACATCTAGATACGCAGCTAACAGCCCTATGCAAAAAGTATAAAATGTTTCTGTGTTCCTGGTTTTTTTGAATTATACTTTTTTGTTTACTTTTTTTTTTCCTGTAAATAAGGGTAGATACTTTTTTCTGGAGGTGAGTGAACAGTTAAAAATCTTTGAATTCAGTGTTTTCAATGCTTTTAATAAGATTTCCCAAATATTCAACTATAGTATGTTCAAATCAGGCTTACCAAGCAAATTCTCTGCTACCCCTGGCAAGGACTCTTTAAGGGTTTTGTGTAAATTTTGCAAACAGGTTGTAGACTCAAAAAAGGTCAACCACTTGATATTATTTGATTGTACAGCAAATTATGCTGCAAGGAACCTGTTGTCACTCAACATAAAACCACTACTAATTCAATAAAGTTTCTCCAATTTCTGTAGATGCACTTGAAATTGAAAAACAATTTGGAGGTTGCATCTCCAGGAAGGGGTTTCTGATGAATGCTTGTGTTTCTAAAGTACTTAGTCCATTTCCTCAGTGCAAAATTTTTCTAAAGCTTATCTCAAGTGATTATTTTGCCTGGTTCACTTGTGCAAATAAAAGGAAAAGGAAATTGTCAGGCTAATATATTTCCCATAAACTTGCAGAATTAAAATAAAATGAAAATCAGTGGGTTTTTCAGTGTGATACCAAAAGATGGCTGGCTGTTACCATGATTTTAAGTTAAACAGACTAACTGAATGCAGATTATCCATACCACTCTTCAGCAAATTATAGAAGGAACAAAGCAGCAGGCAACACATATGCACGCGCAGGCACGGCTCCAAAACAATAAAAACTGAAGCAGAATTAGAGCTGACCTCCTTTCTAAACAAGAGGCCGCTGTGGTCAACTTAACTATTACCTAACTTAAACAGTGAGTCATAAACGGGACCTGGCCTTTACATGCTGCTTGCTGTTGTCATGGGATCACTCATGACTGGCTGTATACACAGAAAAGCAGTATCAGCAGGAAGAGTTGCTCACTGGTATCCTACTGCTCCTTGTTCTTTCTGTCATGACGTATGAGCTCTATGGCAGCACTGCAGAGGAACCAACACATTCAAGAAAACAAAAAGACTCTGATCTTCCAAAGCCTGTGATCCTGTAGCCCTTATAATCATGGGACAGAGACATGAGTTTTCCCACTAATTTGAATCGATTAATTTGAATAAGATTACATACAGAATGAGATCTTTCTCTCTCAAACAGAGGAGGGAAGAACAAGAGAACAAGTTGCCCCAGTCAAGGGATCCAAGAAGAACTTCCTCCTGATAAAGTCTGAACTGCTCTTCATCTCTCTGTTGATTTTCTTCTCTTTATTAAATAGTAGAAACCTTTGATTTATTCTCATAAGGATGAATAGCAAAAGTAGGGGCAGTGATTAAGGCACTCTTTTTCCACATGGAACAGCTTTCAACAAATGCTAGACTTGAGAGATTCATTACTAACATACTTCTATCTGTGTTACTACTGAAAAATTAAACCAGAGATGAAGAAAAATCTGTTGCTGGTTTGCAGGTTTTTTTTCTCCTACACATGGATAATATTACCATTCCACTCTTCAGCTATGATTACCAACAGAGATCTTGTAATATTTGTAATAGCTCCCCTCCTCCCTTTGTATTCTTACCCCTGTTTTAGAGAGATAAAAGGAAGCATAAGGGCATAAAATTACTCAGATAAGGTCGCCCAGGAGGTCAGTAGTAGATCTGAGGCTCTCAACCGGTGTGCTATACAAGTCTCTACATTAGAGTTTTAGTTCAGAGGAAATATGGTCCAGTCCATGTGACCAGGTTAGAGTTCATCATAAGTGAGCCTTCAGAACCTGCACAGTGTTGGCACTAGGTCTTTGGCAACAACCATTTCTCTCTGCCGAATCACGTCTGTTGCACTGCAGAACATGCTACTATATATGTAGGGTAGATTTAGACTGGATATAAGGAAGAAATTCTTTACAATGAGGGTGGTGAAACACTGGTTGCCCAGAGAGGTAGTGGAGGCCCCATCCCTGGAAACATTCAAGGCCAGGTTGGATGGGGCTCTGAGCAACCTGATCTAGTTAGCGGTGTCCCTGCTCACTG
>BOSO01005021.1:0-28386 GCA_018403395.1 Gorsachius goisagi
TAGAAGGTTTCAGGTTGGAAGGGACCCCTAGAGGTCATCTAGTCCAACCCCCCTGCAGTGACCAGGGACACCGTTAACTAGATCAGGTTGCTCAGAGCCCCGTCCAACCTGGCCTTGAATGTTTCCAGGGATGGGGCCTCCACCACCTCGCTGGGCAACCTGTTCCAGTGTTTCTTCCAATGTTAGATAAGCTGCCATATAATTTCAGGAACTGAAATGTAATTTAGTACAGCAATTCCCATGCTGTGATGTGTGAACCTCTTGCACCTGCAAGGCAAAGAAAATGCTTGATGATAGAGGGAGTTGTGACTGTGGCTGTGGTCCTTTGCTTCAGATGGTCTTGGAGTCCGTGGCTGATTGACAGGGAGCCTCGGATAAATACAAAAGCTACATGTGATTCTTTAGGCCAGATCCTGAGATCTCATAATTTGCCAGCATCCTCAGGATGTGACCCTTTGTCATCTGTATAAATAACGTGTAAATATATGGAAGATATATCCATAGTTGGTCTAAATCTGCCTACATCTTAAATAACCTAATAATTGCCTAGAGTTCATGCATCACACAGCTTCCGAAATCAAACAATCAGCAGTCAGGAGACAGAGTTAAGCTTGAAAATACAATTACATGTGTTCTTCCTATAGAGTCTTTCTGTGTAGCATTATAAATAATTGTTTACTAGCAGTTCATACCTAATTTAATGCAAAATGGAACTTCTTATGCATGCAGGCATAGAACAATGTTTGGTGTGCCTCTGTGATTTCACTGGTCGGTAGGAGTAAAGGTATGATTTCAGCTGGTTTGGATAACAGAAGGTGATGTAGATCAGTTATAATGGCAAAAGACCATAGCTCAGGGGAGGCTGCACCCTCTCAGCACCAGAGCCTGGATCTGCAGCAAGGAGCTGGTTTGATGCATGACATTTCAAAGAGATCTAGAGCTCATCTGAAAATATCTGACTTTGAGAGAGACCTCTCCAAATGACTTCCTCCTTTTCTTCCAAATATGTCCAGACTTTGGTGAATTCCCAGACTAGGGTCTTCATTGTGTCACTGTGGATCCATGTTAGGAATGTGTTTCTTATGTCTGCTTTCTTCCTTTCATACATTGCCAATTTTTTTTTTCCTCTTCGTAATTTGAACAAGAAAGACCAACCATTATGCAAAAGCTTACTTGGAAAAATAAAATGCCTTGAACCAGTACAGCTGCTTTGCTATAAATAAAATGAAATACGCTGGGATTTTAACCTAGCTGTTTCATTAGGTTAGATATGGAAGAGCCTCACTAGATACAAGCCCAGCGCATTAATATTACTGAAGGACTCATGTTTTATGTGTATTTCAGTTTTTGTGAGCGGAAGAATGCAGGAACAGTCTGTTATGAACTTTTATTTATAAATTAAAACTTCAGGCACACAGAAGATAGGCCCTCCACCCCTCCACTGTATATAAGTAGTACAAACACTGAGAAAAACAGCGATGGACCTGCAGCAATGTGTTACACCTGAATATCCCAGAGATCTGAGAGATTTTGATCTGCTTAGATCTAAAATCTCGAAGGATTGTGTGATATGAAACAATAAGTACTTTTCACTTTTTAGTCACTTTTCAATAATGAATATTTTTGATACATGATTTTTTCTCCTTTGCCCAGAACATATGAAATAATTTTGCATAAACAATAATCAGGCATAACTGAGACATCTGGCATTTTGAAATGGATTCTGATTCCTGCCAAAGCAGGAAATCATGAGTAAAACAATTAATAAATGCCATTCCTCACTTTCTAGCACAATAAAAGGAAAACAAATCAAGACAAACTGTATAAGCCTTTAAACGCGTGTATCCGTGTGGCAAAATGTAGCATGAAGATCATATCTGTTCTGTCTGCAGTGTTTTAACTGAATCAAGAGTGTCAACTTTTCTTTAGAAAAATAAGTACAGATTGCACAAAAATAAGATGAAAATAGATGGCTTCATCTGTAGAGTTTCTTGCTTCCTGATTTAAAGAGTGATGATAAGAGGTAATGAAAGCTTGTCGGAGATTTTCACTTAAGCTGGGACGCCCTGAGACTGACTCACAGCTTGAAGCTTGTCCAGCACGGGTAGCTGACCTGCTCCTTTCTGGTGCATGAGGCGGAACTCAAAGGTTCCAGCATTTTGGGACTGAGGGGTTTGGAGGGGTGTGAGAAGACTGAGGTCTAGAGCAGACCTGTTGAGCTTTATTGCACATGCAGTCTGAATTATTCCTCAAAATTCAAGAGAGCAGATGCTGCCCATGGGATTATGACCTTTACCCTGATGTTCAGGTTTTCTCTGTTTACACCAGGGATGAGCTAAAATAAATATATTTACTTCAGATTGCCTGGGGCCCAAATGGTCTAAAAATATTGAAGCTCACTGCTTCATCTCAGCAGTGAGTTTATTTGAACAGAATCAGCATTATTTTTATAGAACACAAAAATATTTTACATCCTTATGAGTAACGGAGTTTGTTATTAAAAAGCCATCCTCAGCTCTCCTCCAAACTATGTAGCCTCATGCGTGGAGAAACAATTATCATCAACTAAAACCTTGAAACAGTTTCTTTCCAGCTTTTAAAGCACTCTTAGAAAAGCTCTGAGGAACAACAATAGCAACAAAATTCCAGTTACTAGCCAAGCACGGAGCAAAAATTTTCGTTTGAGTATCAATGACATACAGTGTCAGTAGTCCCTGAGCTCTCATAATCAGGTACCTGGTACAGCAGAGACATCTCCGCTCGATGCTGCATAATACTTCACGTATTTTCCTCCTAGACCTGACCAAGCCCTTATGAAAGTACAAGACCTTGAAGGCTCTCAGCACCTTTGCCTCTTTGACTCCAAGCGTAGGGCATTAATTCCTGGAAAAGTCAGCCTTTCATTAGCAGGGGGCTGACAGGGTGCTGCTCACTTGTCCAACTTTATTATTCATTCTCCAGAATACGTCCAATCTCCTTGTTATTTTTCTTTCATTGCTTGTTCCTCCTGGAGCCCAAAGGCATGACGTTCAGAGAGCGCTTTTTTTTTTTTTAATTTATATCCCTGCTTACAGTCTCAGTGACTGCCTTCCCTACCTGCTAGGGAGGGTCTGGTATGGCTTTTCAGAACATAGCATATTTCAGCAGCATGTTTTTCTTTGTTTTTCTTACTCATTTCAGACTGGTACAGATGGATGGAGAAAAAGTCCTGTAAGAAGGGAAAAAATTTATTGTAATAAAGCGGAGGGAATCCGGTTAACAGGATGGGCAGTGTAGGAGGGTCCTTAGGCAAATTCCTTATGCTATGAATGACCTTCAAGTTCAAATACTAATTTTGGGAGGTCTCTGATGTGAGAAATCTTGGACATGGTGTGCAAGGAAGGCAAATGCTGTTTTCTTTAGCTGAAAGTGATGGAAGATTCAGGCACATAGCATTTTTCGATGAAGTAACGGGTAAATGAAATTGATTGCCCAAGTTTTATTACATTCAGATTAAAGGAACATTTTTGACTTGACCTCTCTGTACCTGAGTTTTCCAATCAAAAAGGGAGAGAGAATAATCTTTCTCTATCTTGCACAAGTGGTCTAGGGCTGAATGTGCTCATTTGTGTGAAATGAGGCTCGGCTGCACTGTGTTTGAGGCTCTACAGCAAGACCGGTGCCTACGGACAGTAAGTGCATTTCTAAGCAGCTGCTCGTCAGGGACGGCATTTTTACTTCCCTGTGCCAACCCTTCAATAGCTTTGTAAATATGAAAAGAGGATTGTGGTCTACTTGTGTGGCATTGTTATGCATTTTGTTCATGTTGCATTTCAAGCAACATTGAACGTAAACATTTTTAACATATTTTTGTCAGTAATTTTTCCTTGTGGTAAATTCTTAGACTCTGACATATTCTGAGCTTGCCTTCAGCAATCTGTACACATGTTTCTCATTAGGATCTCCCTTCTTACATCATTTATTATAACACTGTTTGGCCAAATGTTTGAGTTAGGAAAGGCATACCATTTTGACGTTATTCAGGGGTTCTTGCAGGGAAGTAAGGTAAGATATATCTGATACTCTATTTTGAGCCTATAAGCACAGACGTTTCTGATTAGGGTTTTCAGCAGCTTATAAAACCAAATGGGATTTGATAGAAGCTAGCTATAAAGGAAGCTTTGCAAAACTTCTTAGAAAGATTTGAATCCTTAATTTGTATGTATTCCCAGCTGAAGTTTCATTGTGTAGGGGAATTAATATGGGGAGCTGTTGCATAATCAGCAAACTCCAATTCGGATTTCAGAGAAACATAATAAAGTGAAAATAAATTACATGGTAATAATTGTTTTGGACTGCAGGGCTAGTGCAACTTCCAGGGAGAAAAACAAAAGCTCTGATTCACCATGGTATTACCCCATTTTTATACTGATTTATCTGTATTGCATTCAAGGAGAAACACTGGCAAAAAATTAGAGTAAGGGCAAAGATGACTCAGGTCCCCACAGTGGTGGTTTATTTCCTATTATAACAAAGCGCATACAAGGAACCTATAAAAAAAATGAGTGCACCTCATTCACTTGACATTTTCCAGTGATAAAGTCACCATCCATCTGAACATATTTTCTTTTTAATATATGGTAGATTGTTCAATTGTACCCATCAGCACAGTATCTGGATAACAGTATCCCACAGTGAGGCAGGAAAATATTATTACTCCATCACAGACTGAGGCAGAGAAAGACTTAGAGACTTGTTCAAATTCAGGCAGGAGGAGTAAGGCAGAGATGGAAATGGAAACCACATCTACTATTTCCCATTCTAGCACCTCACCACAGGGTTTGCCTGGCTCCTTAAAGATGGCCTTCCCCCACACATATGGGACCAATGGACCACTCCTTCTCCCTGTTCATCCAAGCACACCGCAGTTATTAATTAATTTTAATGTATATGTCTTCTGTGAGCTGCGTGCTAATTCTTTGCAGTGCCCACCATGAAAAATTACTCATGTTAAGAAGTCTAACCTTAATGGGTTGCTTATTCTGGGCCTATGCTATAAGGAACAGTCAGAACAGATGAATAAAGATGAAAGGGATTGAAAAGGCTTCTCAGCTTGCTTGCTTTATGCATTGCCAGGGTTTTCTCTGCCATTACCCCTCCTGTCCTGCTAGTCAGGCTCAGTGGCTGCTCAAGGAGCAGGAGCAAAGTGGGGTCCCTTACTCTGGAAGCTGTAGTGCTTGAAGCTGCATTTTGTAAGCGTCTAAAACTTGTTAATCATGTCACTATTCACTGAACATTTAGCACAGACAAGCTTTTATTACTGCTTCTATGTTCCAGCTTCCACATACTTTATCTCTTTTCCAAACAGGAGATATTTGGCCACATCTAGCTCTGCATGCCCCCTATATCCTTTCTGATGACAGTTGCTAACTGCCAGTCACATACAGGTGTTACCCACCCAATAAACCAAATCCAGTTCTCCTAGCCTGAGGCAGATCTCTCAGCTGGTCCTATTTCCATCCTTCTCTCTACAGGTTTCCAGAGAAGTCTACTAAGGACATTATCCCAGTAGAGCAGCAAGGACACCCAGCAACGTGCTTCTTCAGCTCTGAGAAACTGTACTCAGAGCAACTCCTGATGAGATCCTCAAAAGGAGAATATTTTAGAGGAAAAGCAGTGTGAAATGTCAGGTGAGCAAAGCAATATGTAAGATGACCATTGGGAGAAATTAATAGATCGATCTCTGTCTCGTGGCTCATCTTTCCAATTAAAGAGGTTGTCCTGTTGCTGTGCCTTCTATTTATGGAAAATCTGATATTAGTCTTGAAGATTAAAGCAGTGCTGGTTTTGGAAAGGCTCAGGTTTTCAATCTGTTCACCCAACACTAATATTTATGTGCTCCGCCGAGAGAGTTCATTGAAAAGAGATACCCCTATTTTCAGACCTCTGTACAGATGATGTCCCCAAAACTTTGCTATATTATCAGATTCCAGAACATACTTTGCTTTTGCTGTTTCTGTCCAGAGAATCACTTTGTGATTACAGCCAATCACCATACTAGAAATACATGGACTTTTGCCATTATTCCCATGAAGATGAATACAACAATATAATTAATAAAAAAAAAAAAGTAAAAGTAGTTATTCTTACAGCTTCCCGGAGCTTTGTGTCTAATCTGGTCTAGCAGTTGTCAAAACCTGTATGTTATGTGATATTGAGTGCTTTGTCAAATTATAAACAAGATTAGCAGGAGAAGGCTAGGGGACCATGGAGGCTGTGCCTAGGGGAGTCCAGTGGAAGGTCTGCCCTTGTGCCAGGGAGGCGGGGAGCCCACAGCAACTTTTGCTCAGTAGCAAAATCCCTGTTAGTTCTCTTCACAGCAAAGTTAACAAGGGAGTCGGTTTCACTGAGCAGCTCACGTGTCTAGGGAGCTGCTGGTTTGGCATAAGGTTTGTACTGATTTGCTGCTTCATTTGATTCAAACCAAAATCACATTTCTGGAAAAGTCCGCAAACTGGAAACTTGTTTTGTATCCAGATTTACTCTGTTGTTTTTTCGTTTTGTTTTTTTAAATTTAGGCTTTTTATGTCCTTAAGTAGGATTAAAATTATGCAATAATGTAGGTAGCCAAATATGAAAACAAAACTAACTAAATAATAAATTGCTATAGTTTACAAGAGAAGCCAGTACTACAGATCTACAAATAGGATACATTTCAAAAATCTGAGTATTAAAAATAATGATAGTTTGGGAGTTTTCTGAGTATCTTTTCTGGGCCCGTACTTTTTCAAATTTTCCAGTAACATTGTAAGGAGTAGGAAATTTTCATTTAAAAAAAGAAAGGAAAAAAAAATTCCTGAGGATTCAGGAAAAATGCCAAATGTTGTGAGGCTGTGATAAAGGCAAGGGTGTTAGCAACATCAAGAGCAAGAATAACTTCCTGCCAGTATTGCAAACACTACTGTTCTGACCAAAGCAATGTGCTATATCTTGAGGAATAGCTGTCTTTACTATGCTCATGCTGCACTGACATTTCTAAAATTTCCTAATTTTGCATTGTGCTTACTGTTTTTACACACCGCTTGCTTTGTACCTCATTGCTTTCAATTGTGCAAATTAAAATTATCCACGTGCAAAGTAAAATTTAACTGTATGGTATAAACAAATGCTATATAATCTTGCTTATGAATGTAAGAAGATATTGCATTAGCACTTTGTAAACTGACAAACATGATAAACTATAATAATCAAATAATGCTTGTGTATTGTGTGTTTCTCAGGTACCAGTGATCAGAATTGAATTGAACCACTGCTGAAGATGACTTACACCCAAGCTAGGCTTTGCCATGTATATTTTACAATACTAATGCTTAAAATGGGCATTCCTAATGTTTGAAGCATGAGGAAATATGGCACATAGCCCAATAGCATGTGCCTAGTCCCAGCTCTGCTGGAACATTAATCAGTACAAATCTGGTGCCTGTGTGTGGATGAGCCATCTCCTTTCGGTGTGGTGTCTGCATCTATGTAGGTCCTTGTCCTAGAGCAACATGTATTAGAAAGAAATGTAACCTTCAGTAAAAGGTCCTGTACCCATGCCCAGGACATGGTGCAGTTCTTCAAGGCTTTTTCCATTGTCTTCTCCAGCCTTGTCCATAAAGAGTAAACTGACAGGTATAATTATTCTGGAAGATCAACTATGGTTTAATTTTATTTGAAGCAATTTAGCATTATGAACATTATTCTGGAAGAGTAAGGTCTGGAAATGGATGTTCACATAAACTACTCTGGAATAGTTGTCACAGAGAAGCTTATTTCATGGTAGTAGCTATGGAATAGTTGTCACAGAGCAGCTTATTTCGTGGTAGTAGCTATGGCAGTTAGCATCCCTGGTCAGAAAAAACTCACCCTATGATCAGCCATTAGCTGAACTTTCTTAGTGAGTCATATAGCAGCCGACAGCCCTTGACCTGGTACCTCATTCTGCCGATCCCTCATGAAATGGTTTATTGGAATAGCCCACAACTTGTTGCTTCTTATTTTTTGTGGTAGCTTTTGGGAAGAGGAGCATAATTCTCATTTGGATGCCCTTATTTGACTTTCTATAGAAGCCTCCAAACAATGCTGTACTGTATTTATGTGTCTACAGTTGGAGCCTGCACTTTCTCTTCAGTGCAGCTCAGGAAGCCCTATATTGTATAACCAGTAATAAGTCATTTCCTAGACAGAGTTATAAGTCAAGGTCTGTTAGGTGGCTCTCAGAATTCTGCAGCTTTTTATTTATCTAGAAAGCTAAACATGAAATGTATTGTTGTGTGTTGCAGAACTTTCTATAAACCTATTAATGCAATGGTCTACTTACATTTCCTATATTCCAAAAATAAACTCCTTCAGGGCTGAACTTGGCTCATATACCTAAATAAAAGTCTTCATGGAAGCAGTCTAATCTATTTACATTCCAGCTTCTTGGGAAAAGCTCAGCTGAAGTCAATGGGAAAGACTCAGTCTGTTGGCATCAGGTGGAGGTATGTGGATCCATCTCAGGGGTATGAGATGAATTCTAATTCTAACCAGACACATAAGATTACCAAACTAAGCTGCTGGGGTGGTTTCAGTTGTAGCACAAAAAGGTGAAATTTAGCTTAATAAATACAATTTGTATTTTATATCTGAAGATTTGCTTCATTACTTGGCCATTTGAGTGTTGGACTTGATGCTAGGGACCATAATAGTGTGGACAATGAAGGGAATAAAATCCTTACACTTCTTTTGAAAATGTATCATACTTTCAAGTGGTTTTGATATCCTTTCCAAAAAAACATTACTTGTGAAATTCATCCCTTGAAAATGACAGCATAGTTAAGCATTTCTTTGCTGATATGTTAATATTCTTTAGCAGCTAGGCAACTGGCATATCTTGGATCTCTCCAAGTAGGAATTTGTTTACTTTTTTAGCAAGTAATGTAGTCATTAACAACAATCTTGGATATGCAATCAGCAGGAACTTGTGTCTTCTGCTACCTTATTAATGCACATTATTATTCACAGCCTCCTGCAGATCTAAAGTACTACTGGCTTCTGAAAACTTAAAAACTATGGGGGAAATGTTAATGCACAGACTAAGAAATGAACATTGAGGTCTGAGGACCTAAGATTCTGCATTTTCCTGTATTTTGCATCAGTCTCATCTTATACAGTGAATGTGTAACACTAATGTTATGATTCAGCAACATTTCACAAGTATTCTGAATTTACTTTTTAGAAACCTTCATGTTAAATCCAAGTGTAAATGGGAATCAGGCCCTTGAAACTTCTGTTATAGAACCAAAGGACAAGTTATACACCCAAGTTACACACCCAGTGAGAAAACACATTCAGTTCATTAGGACTGTATGGATGCAATTAAGATTAAGATGGAATTAGTTTAAGAGATACTTTAAAATAAAAGATACTTAATAATACGTGGTTTAAAATCTGTTGATAAAAAACTATCTGCACAGATGACTGGCAAAACATATGCTTTGCTGTTCAAGACTTCTAGCAACTAGAAGGAGAAAATGAACTTCTATTTGCTGCTTTCATAGGTGAGTGGTTTGTCTATTAGACAAATAAATGAAGATGAGGAGAAAGGTAAAAAGATATTGGCAATTTTGCTGCATTTTTCTTTTTCTTTTGAAGAGGACAACCTGCTGTTGTGTGTTGATGTGGTCTGAGAAGATTACTGTGTTCAAGATTCCCAGGGAATAAAACAAAGCTCCTATTTCTTGATCACAATATGACACACTGGAAGCCAGGTGCTGAAGTGCTTGGCAGACTGGTGGTAGTTCAAGATAGGACCAACATAAACAAGCATCTGGAGAAATGTAAGGTAGAATAATGAGGCAAGTCTGATGTGTAGGTGTCTCCTGGACTGCATTCATCTCTTCTGTTGCTTTCAAATTTACATTGTTTCTCATTCAATACCTATGTTTACCTTTGCCATGCTGAGGTGGCCAAGCCCTTCACTGGCTCTGCACCTTGGTTCCTCTTCCCTCTTATTAGCACATGGTGACCCCTCAATAACGAAAGTGCCTGTAGTTCACCTGATTTTTATGTGTCTCATTCTAGTTGGCTGCAAATCTTTTGTTGTGCACAACAACCCACTCAACCTGGCTAGGAGTCATCTGTCAACTTCAGAAACTTAAAAATTAACTGTTTGTTCTGAACTATCTGTGGAAATCGGTTAGGTGCCTTGAAGGGCTTTTGTTCCTCTCAGATGGAAGGAGGATGACATGAATGCTCACCTCTCTCCACCTACAAAGTGAATCTAGATGACCAGTTTAGGCTGGATACCTAACTTTAGATGGCTAAACATAACATAAATACCACCTCTATTTGGGAATCTTCTCTCTTAAAGACAATATTTCTGATGGCTCAGGCAGGAGTCACTTCTCTTCAAGCTCAAGAGAAAAAGATATTTCTTCAGGTTTATCCATTCTTCTTACATGCTTTTACTTTTCTCTAGCTTCGGGTTTCAGCTACATGCTGACGTAAAGATCAATTTCTGCTAATTATAATATTACCCGGATTCTTTAAAGCTTTAGCCAAAGCAGTGGGTTTACATGGCTTGTTATTCTGATTTTTCAGTTGCTTTCCCAGAATTCCTCTGAAAAAAGGATCTTACCAGATCTTGGCTGATTCTTTTATCATCCAGGAGTGAGCAAGTTATAATGACCCTAAATCCTACATTATACTGGAATTAATTATAATGAAATTAATTATAATGTAATATAATTGGAAGTATCAGCAAGTGAAAAACCTTTCTTTTCATTATCCTGGGTATCGGTAACATTTGATATTTAGAAAATGTAGCTGACTATAGAAAGTGAAATAATTTGTCATTTTATAGTTGCAGAAATCTTTAGATACCATTGTGTGCCATTTACAATTTACGAAGAGACTGAAGTTATGTTCACCACATACAATTGGTAACAACTGTGACAGTAAGAGTGGATTTTCTGCCTCTTTCTTCTCATATCTGTGTCTCTCTACCTCCTTAATGAACCAGCTGGTCATTAAAACTTGCAGCCAAGTAGAGAAGGAGTAAATTACTGCCTTCTCCTATAATAAAGGAAATATACACACAAGTTGGTTGATCAGCATGCATGGCTGTCGATTAGTGTGCCCCAAACTCAGAAGCAAACAACACATGTGCTACCACCTACCCCGAAAAGTCGCTAGGGATGCTGAGTGGGAACTTGGAATACAGTGTACTTGTTCAGAGAAAAAGGGGCATGTGAGATGCTGATCTACAAGAATTAGCCTTCTACTGCTCACATTGTTTCTCTCTTGCTAGTGAAAATGAGGGACGAGAAATAGAGCGGCCTGAAATAACAGAACTGTTGGTTCTTATGTACTTGAAGTTGTGATGGAGAGTGTATGTGAGCACATAATGTCATACACGTGAGAACCAGGAATCAGAGGTGAAAATACGTATTACATACTAAAAGGCAATGTATCGTATTAAGTAGAGAAGTGAGGTGAGAATTTTTATTTAAGAAATCTCTATTCTTTTTATCCTTACCATTTTGAAGGGAATCGGAATGTAGAATTTAATTGCTATGGCAGCAGAGTATAAATAAAAGCTGATAACATTATGCTACAGGCATGATCAAGAGTTCAGCTGCAGAAAGCAGACAAGACTGGCTTGCCTCTGCCATGTATTTAAGTCTTATAGAATGACAGATTAGGAGAGCTCAAACCTCATGTTTGACTGCTTATCCCTTTTGTATCAAAATAACCTCATCACTGAGAGCCATCACATCTTATTTGCCCCAGCTTCAGATATGGGCCAGATTTTGTATTCCTTTGAGAGGATTAGAGTATACATACTTATTCAACAGTAAGACAAAATGGTATGCACAATCATATGTGCAGTTCCTCTTCTGGGCAGTCATCAGATTAGCTAAAATATTTCCCGTATTTCTACTCTGGAGTCATAGGCATTGATGGGAAACTCTTAGGAGTTACTATGGCCTTCAGGGTATTGCAGGATCTCTGTCATGGATGCCGTCCTGAAGATACCTGTACACTATGCTCTGTTGTGCTTTGCCGTCTTCTTTCTAGAACAAAAGCTTTCAAGTTTCTCAAGGCCAGTCACTTGTTCTTTTAAGTCCCTGTCTGCTGAAGTAGCTGCAGGCTTAGAAGGTGGAGAAATCTTCAGAGGTTCCTCTCTGAAGAGTTTGTCTTAAAACTAGAATACATATTTGGGAAAGAGACTGAGCTAAAACCCTTCTAGCATCTGTGACCTTAACATTCCTAGGGACCAAATTTATGGCTGCTGGCCTAAGCCTGGCTAACCACTATTTTTTTCCTTGTCCTAGAGTTGAATGTCCTCTTCTACCAGTGGAAAATACTGCTGTATTCCTTCACCTCAAGGGCCCCAACTTAGAGGAAGACAGTATTTTTTTCCACAAGTCATAATATCACAAAACACATTCTTCTATCAATTCTGTATGTTAGTGCTTATAAGGATGAAAGTATCCATGGCAATAAAGATGAAAGTGCAAGCGAAATTGGACTTCATTGACAACACAATTTCCATAGTGATCATGCCCTGACAAGATCTACAGAGATAAATATCAGAGAGTCCGTTGTTTTTTTTACTGCATTTTTTGTTAAATGAAGCTCAGAGGGAATGAAGGGAAGGAATAGAGACTTGAAAACTTAAATACGAATAATCAGCTATTATTAATATATATTCTGTATAATAAGTGCTTCCATGGAATGACTGATAGGTCTGCAAAACTGTCTTCCAAATGTTAATCTGTCACACTGATTCTGTCACTGCAAGTCTGGAACGCTTGTGTGGCGTGTTCTCTTTTTGTCTTTGTCCACCGTGGCTCACAGGTATTAAAGATGAACAAAACCAATTACAGTAATCTGCTTCATCTCAAGTCACATCTGGATTGTTTCTTGCAATGTTTTATTTCATATTTTTTCTAGTGTGCTTGTACCTATCCCTGGAGATGGAGTTTCTATTATTTCCCTTTAAAGATTATTCCACAGTCCAATAGGTCGTATCATTATTAAGACTTTTTTTTTTTCTCATATTCAGTCTGAACTATTCTGTTTGTATCTATCTTCTTGTTATTACCTTGTGACATGTCTCCCTCCTTGATATTTATGCACCTCAACTGTTTAGAAATAGTTATCATATGTCCTTGGTTTTCATTTAACACACATAAGAATGCGATATGTACTAAGTGCAAAAAGTGTATCATAAAAGAACAGACTTTAAATGGAGGAGGAATCGTCTTAGCTCAGCTAGAGCTAAGAGACCTGTGGTACTTGTAGCGGGAGATAATTTAGCACTTTAAAGTAATTAATGTGATGTTATTAGTGCTTTTAGCCAATGCAGCTACATTATTATAGTGTGGTGTATACATAAACAATATTTAATCTTATTATTTTTCTTGCGTAGCACTTTCTTGTGAAAGGAACAGCTTTGCTCAAAGGATTTGCTCTGAAGAGTTATACACTTTAAACATTTTAGACTTAATACTCAAAGTACATTTGCTGTAATTGTTCTTTATGATAAATCTTTCCGCATTTATGCAGTGTTCTTTTTCAAACATCTTTGTACAATTTATTTATCGTAATATATTAAGCCTGAAAACATTTTTCTGCATGAGAATTTTACAATTATTAGATTAAAGGCTTCCACTAATAGAAAATGGAAGCTGAGGCACAGGGGAGAAAATTATTTCCTCGTAGGCACACATCGAGTCAATGACAAATTTGGGATTGGAGCATAAAATGCTTAGATTAATGTTCACATATAAGTTCATGTATATGAGAGAGGAGTTAATAATGGAATGTCTGTCTCTAATTTTCAAAACATTGCTCCTCATTCTTTTTAACATGAACCATGGAAGCTTTATATGTATTTATCTGAGATCTTTGCATAGTGAAAAATGTTCTTCCTGGCCCACTTCCAGAATGCCAGACTTCTGAATTGTAATCCCACCTTTACCTATGATGCTCATTTGTGTAATTTCTGTCTTTGGAGAGTAAAGAGTAAAATCCCTGGACGTCACGTGCCCCAGGTGACAGCTGTGCTGTCCGGCTAGGACAACGCTGAGTGAACGTTCAAGCCAGCATCTGCCCATCACCCAACCTTCCTCTGGGTGGGACCTGCAGGCTCAGTGAGAAGGAATCCTCCAGCAACATAGAGGGGCATGTGCGAATTAGGACTTTGCCCTTGCAAGCAGTGTGAACACAACTAGTTTCAGTCATATGGTAAAGAAATGTCCAGAACATAGTTGGGTTTGGCTGGCAAAGGCTACTGTCTAGATAAACTCTACCGTGCTTACATGCTTCTGTAAATCCCAATGAGTAGATGCTTCTCAGCATCATAAGGTGCTCAGATACCTCTGCAAATCCATCCCTCTGTGCAGCTCTTCCCTTAGGGTGCTGTAAAAAAATAGCTTATTGTCAGTGGGCACTATCTGAAGATGGCCTATGGAAATGAGAAACATTAGCAGGGAACAAGACTACCTTACAGCATCAGAATGTTACTGATTCAAAACCGAATAAACAGTTCCCACTGTGAGAAACCTCCACAGATAGGTTACAATTTCTAAATCATATTCTCACTGCAACCAACTATGTACAGTGGAGAGCTAATTAGCTTGCTAATATTAACAATAATTATTATTATTATAGAAGTGTAGTGTTAAGCAAGAATCTGTTTGCTTTGTTGTCAGAAAGGTTATACCCCTGGCATTTTTAATGCAGAGCCTTTTCATCTTGTTATTTGCCTTTCATTTCCTGCTCCCAGTATGGCATCCTAAGCTCAGTGTTTCTAACGGGCTAGGAGCACTCTGAGGATATTCAAAGTCCTTTGGCCTCTTGTTTTGCCCTCAGTCCTAACCCCAGAGTTATATATTACCCCATGAGGTATCGCCAGAAGCGTGTTACCACTCAATTTTAGTATAAAGCACAATGTTAAATCATGTTCTGAATAATTCTGAAGAATAGCTATTATTGATGGACTCAGGTTAAGTCATTTGTGTGTTATGTTCATGCCAGATGGGATGCAAAAACCTGTTGGGTGACAGCACTTTATTAGTAGGAGAGAAAAGATGCAGCGTATGTAAACATGCTTGGTGTCTGAAGGCATTGCAAGGCTTCACAGAATGTATGTAGGTGGGATTGTTGATTGGGGATACAATGATGTCAAGTGAAAGATAATCAAAAAGAATCTTTCCTAATGGTAACGGCAGAAAGAACAGATAAATTTAGCTAAGTACACTCAGACACTACAAGAACGGAAAAGGGGAGAGAGAGACTGTCCAGCAAATTGAAAACGTGTGGATTAAACAGGAGTGGGGTTTCACTTGGGGTCAGTGCTATGATTCCTGTGGACTTCCAAGGTTTGAAAGCATGTGTTTGGCATCAGTTCCAGGAGTTTGGTCTACATTTGATCTGATTACAGTAACATCCAGTTCTGGTAGGAATTCATGCCCTTTACATTCTCCACCTCAGCTCAGCTGGGGGATGGAGGAGCAGCTGGTTGTGGGGGATGTGGAGCAAATCCTTCTTTTCCTTCAGGCTTCAAAACTGCACGAGTGCTGCTCTATGGTGCGGGCATTTCCTCTTACACTCTCTTGTCCTTGTTCCCCAAGCTCGGTTAGGTACTAGCACAATTCTCTATGTGTAGGTTGGTTAGCTACCACCAACATGCAGTCAGTCCTTGTCAATTCTAGTGCATCTGGAATGGATGAGAGAAAAAGATTTTTGCTGGCACTGCATAGTGCACGGTTCCTTTACTTCACGCTATTCCTCACCTCACAGGGAGTTCAAGTTAGAAATTTTAATGTGGCCATTTTGGTTTCTTTGTAGGTTGAAGAGGAAAGAGCTCTATCTATTAGAGTGTAATTCTTGTTCCTCTAAGAAGCCATTAGAAAACAGACCTTAAAACTTTGTGACAATACTGATAATGAAAATTGAAGTAAAAGGCTCGTTAAGGAAAACAAAATAAAGAATCCCATCTGCTTTCCTGGGACTAGTCTCTGCTTTGATTATGTAATATTACACGTTGGGCTCGCTTGTCTGTTAATGCACAAGCTGGAGATAGTGGAAAAATGGCACGCAGAAAAGTGTGCCAAAAGAAGCAAGCACAAATAATGTTACAATAATACCAAAACCCTCCCAAGGACCAGGGCCCTATTTTATTGTCCCCATGCAAACTGACATTGGCTAAGGGGGTGAGACTGCATGTTTGGAGCAGTTGCAGCTGACTTTACACACCTCACTCAGAAGCCTCCATGAGAATTCTGGCTGTAGCATCTTTCTTCAGCCAGAGGAGAAGGATGGGTACCTCTGGGGAGACCAGCTGTGAATGGCCCTTGGGAGTTGCTTGTCTTTCTCCATTGATTTTACAGGAACTGAGGACACGTACTCTCACTTATATTAGGTGTCTAAAAATAGGTGACGTGAATCTGTGCTGAAGAGTCAAATGGACAAATCAGACAAATAATCTGGAAGGATGGAGTAGCAAAATGATCAGGACTAGTAGCACTAAATGTTGGTGTTTGCTTGCAGCCTGAGATGGTCTGTAGGCTTTTTGGAAGGTTTGGTGAAGAGTGCTGGACAATGTCTTGGAGAGTAGATGTGCTCAGTGAGCCTGCAGAGTCCAATGAATAGGAGCAAGGCATTGTGAGTTCAAGGACAGAAGGCATATTCTGTATTTAGGAAGCGATTTCCCTGTGGCAAATATTTGAACCAAACAAGCACAAAAAATTACAGTACATGAAGCCATGCATTCTTCTCTCCTGATTAATTAGCATTTATCCCGTTCTCTTTTTAGTCACTATGTTAATGGTCTCACAAGTGCTGAACCAGAAGGATTTTTTGTTTTCTTCTAACTACTCTACCTGTAAGGCTTGAGAACCCAAGTGACTCTGTCATTTGCCCAAAATGGAGCCAGGTCAGGGAGAGCTGTGGCACAATGGAAGTTCACAGAAAATGAAACTCGGTTTGGAGCTGTCTTCAGAAGTATAAGACCAAGCTCCTGAGTTGCTAACACAACTGGAGTCAATGGCTTGATAAGTTCACCTAAATTAATTCTGATGTATTTTGGTAGGAGATCAAACCCAGGTCTCATTGGTCTGACAGAATTAAAATGTTTTCAGTTAGCTCAGAGTCATTTTGAATCATTAACTCTGAGATGTAATAAAGACCTAATGATAGTACTCTTAACTGTTTCATTTTGGATTGTTTTAAAGTGAAAAAGAGCTACTGTTCTTGGGTGGACTGGCAAGTGAGGGGCGAGTACCAGATGTGGTTAGAATAAAGATGACTCTCTGCTAAAATAATAACGCTTGAAGTTCCATTTAAAAGTATTTCAAGACGTAGCTGCCCAAAGGGGTGAAAAGATTCCTTTTGCAGTTATAAATTTCTCATTCTTACTTCCCTGGAGTATCATAGGAGTGATGGAGAACATAATATAGCAATTAGGTTCTGCAGCTAAATTCCTCAGCAGAGATGTGTATTGCAGCGGGCAAAAAAAGTGTGTTTTTCTATAGTTGTAAAAAAAAAATACAGAAAACTACTGACAAAACCTTGTATAGGCTGTGGATGATCCCTGTGACATTTTATTCAAGGAACAGTGGAAGAAATGCATATAAAGCCAACCAGAATAGCCTGCCAATTTCTGCTTACCTGGAACATCCTTCAGTATTTTACCTCAGCTCAGTGGATTTTGACCTGTGTTAGTCTGGGGAGCCACCACTTCAGGGTAATATATATTTGAAGCTTTTTAAAAAAATTATTCTCAGTAGTTTGTCATGTTATGCAGGTGGCAAGAAGAATTACATTTAATTATGTAAATCAAATCTTGCAATTTGGTTGATAAGGGAAGAATCTGATACAGCAACTGCTTTGAGAGCCTTGCCTAATTGTTGTGTCAATCTGACTTGTTTGTTGAGGCAGCCGACTTCATCCCACTAAGACATTTTGTATCTGTTTTCAATTGCCAATTTCTTAGCTGTATCTCATGGGGGAAAAAAAAGCCCTTTTTAAGACACAAACCACATTCTGTATGTGAGTTGATTAATTCAGATGAATGGCATTATGGAAAGCTAAGAAAAAATGAGCTCTGGCTGACAAAACCTAATAAGATTACTACTTCAACATACTAGCATTCTTCAGTTCTTCCTGATTTCTGTTTCCTTTTGGAAGATGACTAAAAGAAAAAATGAAAAATATCAAAGGAAAGTAAACCCAGATTTGTCACAATGGATTATTTTGCTTTTATTTGGGACTTTAAAAATTATGGTTTTAATAATATAAAATTCTGGCTTTCCTTCCACCTGCCCATTTCATTTCAAGGTTACAATATAACATTTTCTGAATATCATGAAAAAAATAAACAAGATTCTGTGAAACAGTTAACCCAAAGTAAAGTGAGAGAGGCACTGAAACAATGAAGCCTTCATTTTGAAATAGCTGGTTTGTGAATATTCTTGACAGGAATTAGTTAAGATATAGTAAAAATGTCTCTGAGTATCTGGGTTTTTGTTAAAGTGGAAAGCATAACGAAGTAGGAATTTGCTCACTCTTTCTTGTGTTCATTAAATCCTGTATTTCCTATGTAGACATTGCTTCCGCAACAGAATTTGTACTTAGAAATGAGCTGCTATTACGTCCTCTATTCTTAAACTGTTGACAGTTTCCTGTAAAATGTGGTGGCCAGAAAATGTGTGCTCTGCTGCTACGGGAACACAGCATCACTCTGACACAATGGTGAGAGTACCGGTAACTTTGCCTAGTATTGATCCCAGTAAAGAGGATTAATCCCAATAAACTGTCCAGTAGTATTTCTTTAGACTATCGCTACGCTTCAGCTTTTCATCCATAGAAAGAACAGAGGTTGTAAGATATTCAAATTATCCTCCTCTTTGGACATCTCAAAAGCATTGTTTCCATAAAAAAGGACACAATAGGTTAATACCTTTATGCTTGTCATGTATTAAAATGCTGTAAGAACATTTGTCTTCAGAGCAATATACTGTATTTTTTCTATCTAAACAAAGTTATGCTGTTAAACCGATTTTTAGAAGGGAGGCACTACTCTTCCTTGCTTTTTGACCAAATTGACCTGTGCATTTGTGTTCTTAAAATGGCTTTTTTGTAATAGACAGTCAGTGAACCCTAACAGTCTTGAAACTACCAGCTAAATGGATGGGGTGTGACCACAAAAGGGTGCTGCAGAGAAAAAAAATGAAAAGAAGATACCTGAAAGTTGCATATTTCAGTTCAATGGTTCACTTTTATTAGCACTGTATTATAATATGTACTTGACTAGCCAGGCATTTATTTTCTCTCAGAAAGCTCA
Organism: Gorsachius goisagi; assembly: GCA_018403395.1. Lineage (NCBI taxonomy): Eukaryota > Metazoa > Chordata > Aves > Pelecaniformes > Ardeidae > Gorsachius > Gorsachius goisagi. The sequence continues at coordinate 19,361 of BOSO01005021.1, forward strand.
CGTAAGGACAGAAATGGATGAAAGATTAGAGCTGATCTTCAAAGAAACTGGCACAATATTAACATATGAATGGAAATCTAATCCATATTTTAGATCACTGAAGAAAACAAGTAAATGTAAAGTCCTTGAATGATAATGGGCTCCAAAAAATACATTCAGTGGCCCGAGAAGAATCTGGAAATGGACAGCAAGTATTTAGCATTTAAAGGTGGTTGAAAAACAGTAAGTGATATTTTAGTTCCCAGCAGCGTGAAATGTATATATTCAAAATTCCATCTATTCCTAGGGAGTCAGTTAGGACAAGTCCAGATTAAAATCCTAATTCTTCTGGTTCTACTTTAGGAAGAACATCAGGAGAGCAAAATTTTACTGATTTGAGATGGCAGAGATATTACAAAGGTAAGCCTGCAGAATTTGGTCATCATCAAAAACAAACCTATGTAACTTAGGTCTAAACTTTGAATCCTCATCTGAAACTTAAATCTGATCTGAACACAATCACTGCCCATCTATCTATAATAAATATAATGAAAACAGATGGGAAACCTTTCTCCCACACAAAGTGTCCATACAGTTCAGCAGTGACCTCTTACCACTGCAGCAAAACAGAAATATCTAATAGGATTAAAGTCAACGTCACTGGCACTGAGAAAAGGTCACCTAGAACCTGAACATGGCTGATAAGCACTCTGACCCGTCCATTTATGTGCTTTGTACTGTTGCCAATTGCTACAACATCTGAACAAATTCCTGGGAAAATAAACTGGCATTAACCAAAACCTACGGTGGAGGTGTTAAGTTTCTGGCTTTGTGCCTGCTCCACATTATTAAAAAATTTTCATGCAGTTGGATTTGAGGAAATTTAGGAAAGGGAAGGTTATAACTTCTTTTTAATTATTTTTCTGGGGAAAAAAATATTTTTAGAAGTTTTATGAAGCATTGTCTTTTAATTGTCAGATTCTGGTTTTATCCAAGCACAGTTGAGGACTTCTTTCCTAGCTTAAAGAATGCTCCAGCATGCTTCATAAGCCATTTTTCCTCAGAGAAATAGTGAAATGATCATTTGTCTGCTACCCAGCTCTTCCTTACATAAAGAATAAATTAGCAATTGGGCAATGACTGAAAAATATTAGATTTGGGGTTGTTTAGTATTTATTTTTTTCAAAGCATACTTGTTTAACCAAGAGCAAAACTAAGGTCTAAAGTATAACTTTATTCTGTGAAATAGGAATTAACTGGCAATTCTTACAGTGTGACTGAAAGTAAGGACTATTTTCTGAGTTATTTCATTTATAAATCAGATATAGTGTTACAGGAGTCAGTGAAGATACTCTCGTTTTAAAACAGCAAAAATTGGACAAAAACCTGGCCCTAGAGGACCAGGTTTATATCTGCATTTACAAAAGAACTTCCAGGTCTTACTACTGACATAGGAGGCAGAATTAAGGTCTAAGAACTGCAATCTGTTCCTGGACTGTTTCTCCCAGGCTGAACCGTGCCAAGCTGTATGTGTAGGGGACATCCCTGTGTCACAGGGAAATGCTCAGTGACGATGAGCTCCTCCTGTTGGAGAGAAGGTGATGTCTCCCTTAGGTCTCTAGTTAATCCTAGTACCGAGTTGTTAATCCTAGTACCAATTATTAATCCCTACACAAAGATGAAGAGGTCATACACTCTCAAATTTCCTTTCACTTTTAAATAAACTGTCATATCTGTCAGAATAACCAGGCTGAAGTGTTTATGTCTGCACCTATAGGAGAAAGAAGCTGCTGGAGGGATTTTAAATAGCATTTGAGGAGTTGGGCATGTTGGTTGACGAGAAGCTCAACATGACCTGGTAATGTGCGCTGGCAGCCCAGAAGGCCAAGTGTACCCTGGGCTGCATCACAAGAAGCGTGGCCAGCAGGTCAAGGGAGGGGATTCTCCCCCTCTACTCTGCTCTGGTGAGATTCCAGCTGGAGTACTGTGTTCAGCTCTGACGACCCCAAAATAAAACGGACATGGAGCTGTTGGAGTGAGTCCAGAGGAGGCCACAAAGATGAACAGAGGGATGGAGCACCTCTCCTGTGAAGACAGGATGAGAGAGTTGGGGTTGTTCAGTCTGGAGAAGAGAAGGCTCCAGAGAGAACTTATAGCAGCCTTCCAGTACCTGAAGGGGGCCTAACAGAAAGGTGGAAAGAAACTTTTTACAAGGGCATGTAATGATAGAGCAAGGGGCTTTAAACTGAAAGAGTGTAGATTTAAGTTAGATATAAGGAAGAAATTCTTCACCATGAGAGTGGTGAGGCACTGGCACAGGTTGCCCAGAGAAGTTGTGGATTCCCCCTCCCTGGAAGCATCCAAGGCCAGGTTGGATGGGGCTTGGAGCAACCTGATCTAGTGGAAGGTGTTGCTGCCCATGCAGGGGGGTTGGAAGTGCATGATTTTTAAGGTCCTTTCCAACCCAAACCATTCTATGATTCTATGATTTATCCTGGCCGTAGGTAGAAATGTTGGCCTTAAAAAGACTAACCCCATACAAGCTGATGATAAAAGAAAAAAAAACCAAACCAGTTCAGAGTCCAGAGGTCACCAGTCTGCTTAGCTGCAAGGATTTCAGTGGCTTTACGTTCAGTAAGACTGGAGTAGCACTGGAGAATGAAGATCTCCAGAGGGGACTAGCAGCATTACAACAAAGGGAATGTCTGCTTAGAAAGGGATTGCAGTTTAAGCAATGCTAAATATCAAAACAAAGGAAGCAGCCTAAAAATATAATTGGCAGAAGCAAGGGGCACTCAGCCCTGGTACTTGGCTGCCCCCTGAATGGCCAGTGCCTATGCAGAGCTGCATCAGCTTCTGCTGGGCTGGGGGTCAGTGGGGGTGGGGGAACTCAAGACAAAGCTGAGGCCTGTTGCAAAACACAAATGCACATGCATAATTTCAAGCATATAGAACAGCCTTATTAAAGAAATAAGTAAAACCCCTGAAGGCTTGATTCAATGGCACTGCTCATATATTGAAGCTATTCATGTGCCTAAATGACTTCCCAGTCCTGAGGTCTGAACCTGATAGGTCACGAGGGAGTGAAATTTTTTACCATGTCTTGACAGTTTTGTGATCTGTAAGAACAAAGCCTAACAGGCTCAGAGAAGTTTGCAGTGGACAGGTACCCTTCTCAGAAAGTTACCAAGGCATTTAGCCACCTCCACAGAATGGTTGAGATTCAGAGGGACCTCTGGAGGTCACCTGGACCAACCACCCTGCTCAAGAAGGGCCACCTTATGGAAGCCTTATCAGACCATCCAAAACCTGAGCAGGCCAATATGTTGGCATAGTTCCCTTAGGTCATGGCAGAAACGTATTTATGGGGTTGTGCGTGAAAAGCCTCTTTATGGATGTTTTCACTTTTCTGGGTGTAGAAAAAGTTTGCTGATTTATCATTTTTCCCAAACACTAAATTAAGTTAAAAAAATAAAACAAGCAAGAAAGAATTAAAGGCCAGTATCTATTCCCTAAATCTGTGTTGTCTGTAATAAGAAAAATCATCCTAGTTTTCTCTACATTTTTCTTAAACTTTTATAAAGCAATCTGGGCCATCAGGCTCATTCCCTTATGCGTGTCATTGCTAGTTTATTTTCCATTTTGCAAATGTTCAGAAATGTCAGTTTTCAATAAAATCTTCTTAGGTGGAAATTGGAATTCAGTTATGGCAATACACTCCTAAGTCAAAAAGTGAACCAAACAATTTTCACTGCACTATCTCTGCTCAGTCACAGTCTTACAATTTTGGATTTTAGCACCAAAAGAAATGAGCTGTGAATAAGAGACCTTTGCCTACTGTTCATCTTTTAAATTATCTGAAATATTTAACTACAAAATTGCTTTTGTCCCCTTTCCTTAGTACAATATTGTTTGAAATTCAGTCACCTGAATACTGCATATGTCCATATTTTCTGTTTGACATTTTTCTCTATGAATACTGGATATGATTTTCTTATTATAATGGTTTGAACTTTAGAGAAACAGTGATATATAAACAAGTCTTCTGATTATTTTTCACAATTTCCAGCAGCATGAGAATTGAAATGTAAATGAGTGGCTCTCCCAGCTGAACGAAGAGAACATTTACAACTGCGCCTCTTAGAACAGACCTGTGGGAACTTCCCTGTAGGAATTAAAAAGACAGTTCACATATATTAAAGCAGAACAAATGAGAGAGACAAGAAAGACAAGGTTCAGGAGATAAGAATAACAATCCTGCTAACCATAGGTGATTTGCATTTAAATATCAGAAGCTAGAGTGCGCAAATAAGAAAAAAATTCTTCACTTTTTCTTCCCATGGTTAGTGTCAAAGAGCGTTAATATAAGTGATGAGGTGGATTCTTAACATCTTACATACACAGGAGAAAATGCAGCAGTACTAATAAGTATTTGAAAATTCCTTTAACTGATACTGGGTCACGCACTTTGACATACAGGTTGTAAACTCCCCTCTGGTCAAGAGCTCTGTTTAACTGAATTTATTCCATAGCCCTTATTCCAAAGAAATTGTATGGAGAAATAATGGATTAATAAACACACACACCAAAAAAAAAGGGAAAAAAAAAAAGCTTGTAAATGCAAGATTGAATCCCACCTTCTATTGTACTAGCTATATGTGTGTGAAAAATTAGAAGACTTTGCTTTGTGTCTTATTGGGCCTATATAAAAGCTCATAAAATTGCTAGATAAGGTATGTACACATAGCTTTTTGAATGTACATTCCCAATTCTTAGAATGGGATTTCCCACCCTGACCTTCTAACTTGCACTGTTTACCCTCTCGTCCTTACATTATTCATCCTTGCATCCCTACAAAACACAGAGCTTTCCGGCCATGCACTAAAGTTGGTTGGGTCGGGATTTTCCACAGGTCCTTTGCTCCTCAGGCACCAGTTGTGTGCAGGATCATTCCGCCACTCTCTTAGAGCCTGATGCTTAATGTGGTACAGTCAGTTTATCTGTGGAATAGTCTATTTACCATGTTTAATCAATCAAATAAAGATATGTTAATGACTTTGCTTCTCACAGTAGAATGATGTTGATCACTTTGTTCCCATAACAGTAACTAAGCAAGCAGCTGCTTTAGTGTTGTTTTGACTTAAAATGAAATTTTGTTTTCCCTTCTAATTCTGACCTTGGGTAAGAGTTAAACTCAATGTATAGTAAAGTCTTTTACTGGACACCTTATAATTTCAGAGATTACGTTTTAATCTTCACCTTAAACAGTTTGGTGGGTAAATATTCCATCCGTAAGATTGGAAATGATGCTGATTTGGTTCTTGCCCTGCCTTCTGATCTGCTGAGTGACTATGTGAGTCACTCAGGTCTTAAACTGCATCTCTTTTTGCTGATTTGAATGTTGTTTTGCCACAGAGTAAATACTGTTGAGTGCTAAAGAGCTACAGCCGGGCAATAACAACCCCCTACTGAGACTACACATGCAGATTGTTCAGATGATTGAAATATAAATGCTAGTATCTAACTTCAGACAACTTCAACAGTTACTGACTATCTGCAGAGCAAATGTAATAACAGGTCAGGTATAAAAATTGAATTTTGATTGGTTATTGAATTCCTTGAAACTGTTACTTTTTTTTTTTTAATAGAAAAGAAGTAGGAGATCTTTGCAACAAATTTCTCTCTTATCTAATTCCATTTTCAACTATTCTCATATATGTTCATATAGTCTCATAAATGTTCATAATAGGAAATTCCCAATATTTCAGGTGATCCCCAAATGAGGCTGAGATGGGTTACCCAGCTCATTGGTGTAAATCAGAAATCTAATTCTCTCTGTGGCTTCAACCTAAGTTTGGATGAAGAGTCATAGCCTGAGCGTATGAATCTGGAAGAGTAACTTCTGCAGCTGAGGAAAGCACCCAACTGTTGTCTCCATGCTGTGCTGGCTACAGTTTGAAACCTTTCCTGGCAAATTTTAGAACAGAAAGTTTATTTTAAAGAACATCATGGGAAATGGGCTCTGGGCTGGCTGGCTGCACCTTTCCCTCTTTGTTCTCACTTATAACAAAGATTTCCCTCTGTCATGAACATCCTTTATTTGCCTAGCAAAGACCGGGGATCTGGGCAACAGATTTCAGTATGCATGGGATTAGGTGCAGCTTTTTTATTGTGAAGAACATCAGGATTTACCGTTGCTTTAGGAGAATATTGACCTTGGCATCTCCTCAGTTAATATTTAACTCTTGGGTCAATAAATCTGGATATTCACTTACTCAGAAGTCAATATCAACTTAATTGTTATTGGCAGGACATACTGTAAAAAACTTTGGAGGCTGATAATTGAGTATTTGTTACTAAATACTGTGAAGAATATACATATCATAGTAAATACCTGATGCAGTGATGACAAAAGCTATCTCATGGTCATAAAATTTTTGTATATGGAGTCACTAGTTGTGTTTGAGTAGGAAAAATATTAAAAATGGACACCAATCAGCAGTATGTGTTTGGGGTTTAGTTCTTTTCTTTCTTTTATTTCATTAGATCAGTAGTAGCCGGAATTATTTCAGTGAATTAGGAACAAACCCAAATTTCTAATTCCCATTAAAAATGATTACATGGTAATTAAATGAGCTCACAACCAATATTTTAAGGGAGCACAAGTACTTCTTTTATCTGTCTGCCTGGAAATCTCTTAAGCACAAACACATTCTGAAAGTGTTTTGGTTTTTGTTTTAATCTTTGTGTATTCATCACGTACCGAGCACACTAAGGGCATTAATCCACATCTGTAGATAACACAGTAAGACATCTGCTAATAACAATATCCTCTCCTCATTCTGGTATAACATGATGCCATGGTCCTAGCCAGAGAGAAAGAAGTGGTATCTGAGGTGCCAGCTCTCACTGTTCCCATACTCATAACTAGGAACGGCGATCTCCTGGCTGATGAAGTGCACTTCAGCTGTGCTGGATTTATATGAGATAGCTATAGCACGCCACCTGCCCAGCTACCTTCAGAAGTGGAGGAGCACTGGACTGTGATACAGAGATAATTCTTCACACCCAGCATTTAATTTTCTCCTTCAGACCCAGTATTGCATTTTTTCCCTCCTCTTTGGCATAGCGGCTCTCCATGGGAATGACATAGACAACTTCATGACTAATGACTTGAATAAAAGGGATGTATTATATACTTTTCAATTTATGCTCATCAATATAAATTCACTTAAAGGTCTGCTTCTTGGAAATGTCTTTCAGTTAGGCTTCTTTTAACATGCTGTAAACATAGCCGTGCTCACCATGAGATTGGTGGAGGTTTGTGTACATCACTGTGACCAGCAAGATCTCAATAAGGTCTGCTTGGTTCTTCCGGAGGGCAGCTCTGTGCAGCAGTGCCAGACTCATCCCTAATGAACAACAGAACCCACCACTCCCAGTGGGAGTAACAGGAACATTATTTGCCCTGCCCAGAAGCAGAGATGGATAGCAATGATTGCACATTTTTTCATTTGAGCACTGATATGTGTCCTGCTGTTCAACACTCTTTCTTTTAACGTCTTTGTAGTCCTATGATGGAGAGGAAATAAAAATGGAGAAGGAAGAACCTTTATTGGGCTAGACGCCGCCTGTGTGATGGTCAGATACCTGATATATTACTGTATATTTGTAGAAAAAGGCCAGTCCTTGTATGGCTTTTGCACCAGCCTTATGAGTCAGCAGCAATCAGGATGAAGATATGAGCACTTAAACAGGTGGCAACAGGCTGATTCAAGAAGAAAAAAAGATTTTGTTATATATAGATAAGATAATATATATATTAAGACACATAAACATTGCTTTTATAAATAGAAATCAATTAGTCTTCTGAAATGTCTAGCTTTATTAATTAATATGAGGGCCATATGAGTATGCATGCATGTAAATACTTTACTTTTGAGATTATAAGACATTTCTGAATTCTGACTGTGTCGATGCCAAACATATAACGATACTGGCCAAGTCAAGCTCTAACAGCACTGTGACCCTAATGATGTGGTTAATGCCGATGTGATGTAAATGTAAGGTCTAAGAAATAAAATAGGGTATTTCAAGGATCATGCCAAAATACACAGGTAGGTAGAGTTCACAAGTGCAAATGTACATAACATGGCTGTGGAGTTAAAATGGCATGACTGAGAGATGGGGGTTCCTGCAGGTTTTTTTTTTTTCCAAAGATAAATTCTCTGATATCTGTTGTTCCTATCCAGACAACAGGGCTTTGAGTATAAAGGAAATAACCTTTACAATGGGTTTTTCTCCTTTAAACCTTAGTTTTAATGAAATTTAGTCTACTTAAATCTTACCCAAGTTTAGATGAAGGACATGTAAAATCCCTCAAAGAGTCAACAGCAACCTAGTCTTCTGTTCTCCAAGAATAGTGCCCATGTAGGTGCTTATAATCATAACATGCCCTTCTGTTTAGCCTAAATGTTCCCTGGAGGCCTAAGTGTAGTTGTTCAGTTGCATGGAGTAGCGGGAGTGAGATGAGCTCCCATATCCTGCCTGAGGGTGCTTTGTGGCCAGATGGGCACCCATCTCTGGCAAAATTTCCAGAGAAAGTGCCAACGTTAAAATGGCCAGCACTGCAATTAGTTATGATGCTTCCCCTTACCCCACCTTTTTATTTTTTTGCAAAACAGTTTAGTAATTAAGAGCTGTCCACCAAGAACTTGGGTTCCATGCCTGTGCTTCAGGGAGACTTGAGCTGACATTACAGGGTATTTCATGTTTCATTTTTGTCATGCAAAAATACAGTATTCTTATAATAACTCTGACAGCTTTCTGTGACTGTCTGTTGGGATGAACTTTAAGAATTGGTATTTACTTGGCTTATCCTTAATAGTCAACAGGAGTAAAAGGCTTATGCAGCACGATAAAGAAAAACCAAGGTGGCTGCTTTGAAGAGTAGGGAGGACAAACTTTCTTCATCAGCCTCTAAACACTTCAGCAAATATAGAATGTTGGCCCAGAAGGCCAACCATACTCTGGGCTGCATCAGGAGA
>BOSO01005021.1:28569-39167 GCA_018403395.1 Gorsachius goisagi
CAACCTGATCTGGTTAGCGGTGTCCCTGCTCCCTGCAGGAGGATTGGACTAGATGACCTCTGGGTGTTCCTTCCAACCCAAAACCTTCTATGATTCTATGATTCTGTGACCTGGCAGACATTTTAAGACATGGTAGAACAATAAGCAAAAATGGCTAAAATGGCATCAGTCAGCTGATGGGGTTAAAAAGAAAAAAAAAAAAAGAATGGCACTGAATGTGTGATGGTTACCAGATGTGGTGGCACTTAATGAAATTGCCGTTGCACATCCAAAGCCATGTTTCCAATGCTGTAACACCTGGGATCACAATGCTCCTGCTCTTCTCCCTCTCATTACGCTCACCTGCTCAGTAATGGCGGTGAGCGGAGACCTTTCAGTACCTGGCTGGCACAGTATCCCTGCAGATGGGTGTAATTACATCTGCTCATTTTGGACACGATGCCGAACAATGCTACAACTATATTTGTTTAAATCTGACATTTTAATTTTATGAGAGGAAAGCGTTCTTGCACTCCAACTGGCAGTGCAGTGTGTCCAGGGCATTTCTGCAGCTGGCTGACATGGAATGGCATGTTCTGCTGGCACTGACGCTGGAACAAGCCTGTCTGCAGCGGTGGGGAGGCTCACGCATACTTGGGACCTGAGCAACTCACCCTGCATTAGATCTGCCACAGAGTTGTCATTTATGATACAAGACTTTCATTATACTTACAGGGCTGAATTAAGATTTTGTTATAGAATGAGAATTCCTGTTTTCAGCAAATCTACTTAAACAGGAGGAGCAGATACGCAGTTGCAGGACATTTAGGTCCTGCTTTCTTGACCAGCAGTGGTCTGGCTTCAACAGGAGGGGGACAAAGCAAGCTGATGCAAGAGACTACTTGTGCTCCTGGAATAGTATTCAGTGCTGTGCATTCAGGATTTTCTCTTCTTGGGTCACTGATTTAATTACTAGACTAAAATGCAAAAGACACAGAGCAGCAGTCTTGGTCCATTAGGTTCTCACCCGTAGAAGAGAGCTGAGCAGTCTGGATGGCAAGTGGATGGACAGCCTTGATATTTCTCACTGATTACTTGCACTCTGCATGAGCACTTCACTTTAGGGCAAGTGACTTCCCCTGCACAGGTTTGCAGCAGCAGTAGTGAGAGCACAGAAATCTGAGGCAGATATTTTAGGCATCATGAGCTGCCCCCAGAGCCAAGTGTTTACAATTTTGGTGAGATAATACTTATGTTAGGAACTTCTGTGGGCGAGCATGACTCTGCTTGGAAGGGATGTGACCAGCAAGCTCATACGTATTTGTATACCTCAGGAAACAAAACCTTAACAAGAAGGACATCCCCTTACAGGACCCTGCTGATGAGACAGTCGTGCAGCCACCAAATTGGATCTCTGCGTTCCTCTCCTGACAGCGCAGAAAGCAGATAGGACTCAGGAAATGGTACCTCCCAACCCTCAGAATCACCTCCTCTGCTGAAGCCTGCTGGGAGCTCTCATGCAGGAGTGGCTGGGTACTGCGTGTCAATATTCTGCTCTGGTTTGCATATGGCTCTCGCCACTGTACTATTGAAGCCTTTTGAAAGTGCTGTAGGCAACATGATTATGTGCCATCATATGCAGTTCTTTTCTTTCCCCAAGGAGAAACTTTGCACGTGTCTCTGAAGATTATTTAATAAATAAATGCATACTGTGCAATCTGTGCTTGGAACAAATGGTGTGCTTAAAAGGGAGAAAAAAAAAAGTGGGGTTTCCGATAGTGCCGTGGAATGGTTGTGCTGTGGTCTGAGCTTGCCTCTGGAGGTCCTGCCTTCCCAGGAGGTGAGCGCGCCCTGGGCAGCTCCGTCGGTGACCCCAGCAGCAGGGCTATACGGTGCAGTCCCTCCCAAAGCTTGGGATGTGCTAGGACTAGGGAGCTCTTTGAATGCAAGTCTAATTTTGCTGTGTTGAGCACATTTTAAATAGCTTCAACAAAAAAACTTTGCAAAAAGGAGCAAAAAACTTTGAAGCTATCCCTAAACTAGATTCTCTCTCTAGTTTTAGGTATGGAAGATGCCTGCATTCTGGAAGCAGCCTTTCACAGGGCGGTCTGTCAGGAATAATAATGTATGGTGAAAGCTGAACTTCGCAAGGAGCACAATGTTGAAATGGCAGGTTTAGCAACAGAGGTAGTGTTGAAATAACACAGAGTTTCAACACCTTTTCTGTCACCATCCTGAGTACCTGGCATGCAAAGATAACAGCTGTTTTGGAGACATTTATGAAGATCTTTGGTTGTAGTCTTCCCTTATGGAGGAGTGAAAAGAGTGTGATAGTGGCAGCTTTTAAATTTGTAGTGAAATCTGTTCTTGTGAAAAGCACCTGATCAGCAGAACAGGAGGTGCACATCTCTTTTAGGCAGACAGGAAGGTTTTGTTGCTGAGGCAACAGTAGTACATGGGAAACGTAGATTCAACTTTTGACTCCAGAGCAGATTTTCTGTGTATCCATAGGATCAGTTAGGCATTGACTCAGTAAAGCAACTTGATTTTCTGATGGTGTGATTGATAGTATGTGTTTAAAAATGTGGTTAAACGAGGACCTTTTTTCTGTCCACATACTTTGTCTATTTTATTTGTAATCCGTGTAAGCTCCTCAGGACCAGAACTGTCTCTCACTGTGGGTTTGTGCAAATGCCTAAACCAAAATAGGTCCGTGGCCAGGTCCCGGGGTGCTCTCATAACACACAAATTAACAGTAGTGGTAAACAGACACAGAGCTTGTTGAAGTTAATGGAAAAACTGCTTTGTCCTTTTAGCTGTTTGTTTTTAACTTTGAAGACAAATTCCATGATTAAAACTCCACTGAATATAAGTCTGAACAAAACTGAATGCCTAGATCGTCGGCAGATCCATTGGATCAGGCCCTCCTGCTGCCAGGGTTTTGCCTGTTGTGGCTTGGAGGAGTCATGTGCTTGAGGGGGTTGGAAGTTGTGTTTCCATGGTTATGTAGCTCCGACTTTCTTTTAATAACCCAGACAAGAGATTTGTTAATGTTCACTACTGATAATGGGAACTTATAGAAAAAAATAACTCCCATGGGCTTTGGTTATGTTCCGCACTGTGCAAAGAAGAAACATCAGGTGAAAAAAACAGCAACAATTCATCCACACAAGCTAGGAGCTACTCAAAACCAGCAAAATATGGCTCTTATGCCATTGCTTATGAACAGCTCAAAAGTATAGAATCATAGAATCATAAAATCATTTAGGTTGGAAAAGACCTTTAAGATCATCAAGCCCAACCATTACCCTAACCCCACCATCCCACCGCTAAACCATGTCCCTAAGCACCTCGTCTCCCTGTCTTTTCAAAACCTCTAGGGATGGGGACTTGACCACTTCCCTGGGCAGCCTGTTCCAATGCTTGACAACCCTTTTGGTGAAGAAATCTTTCCTAATACCCAATCTAAATGTCCCTTGGTACAACTTGAGGCCATTCCCCCTCATCCTATTGCCTGTTACCAGGGAGAAGAGGCCGACACCCACCTTGCTACAGCCCCCTGTTAGGTAGTTGTAGAGGGCTATAAGGTCTCCCCTCAGCCTCCTCTTCTCCAGACTAAACAACCCCAGGTGCCTCAGCTGCTCCTGATAAGACTTGTGCTCCAGACCCCTCACCAGCTTCGTTGCTCTCCTCTGGACATGCTCCAGCAACTCAACGTCTTTCTTGTTACAGAACACAGTATTTGAGGTGTGGCCTCACCAGTACTGAGTACAGGGGCACAATCACTTCCTTACTCCTGGTGGCCAGGTCACTTTGCAGAGCCCTCCTCCCCTCCTCCCCTCGAGCAGATCAACACTACCACCCAGTTTGGTGTCATCTGCAAACTTGCTGAGCCTACACTCAATCCCCTTGTCCAGGTCATTGATAAAAATATTAAACAAGACTGGCCCTAGAACTGAGCCCCGGGGGACACTGCTTGTGACTGGCCGCCAACTGGATTTAACTCCATTGATTACAACTCTCTGGGCTCAGCCATCCAGCCACTTTTTTACCCAGCAAAGAGTACACCTGTCTGTCTAGGCCATGAACCGCCAAGTCAAAGCACAATGCATCTGCTACTCTTGTAAATGAACCTATCCCAGTCTAGGGTATTTACCTTTGGTGGCAAATTTGTGAAGAGCATGGTATAGGAAGTGGTATTATTGTGGTCAATGGTCCATTCTTTGTCTGTGATTGCATAACATTTCAGGAATCCTAACAAAAATAGACACTATACTTATGAATAATATGTTGAGAAAGGCCTTTATTCATCTTCTGCATGAGGGTGTGTCAAGATCCTTATTTTCTGTGGTCGATTGAACAATAATGGATGTTAATGATCAGAACATGAAGTTACCAATATGGCTCTCAGTGCTTTTAAAAGTAGTGCTGCAGGGTGATTCAATGTTAATATCAATTATCTTTTCTATGCTAAAAGGACAGTTACAAAGGAAATAAATTGGCTTTGTGCATGCACTGAGGCTTGCAATTTGTTGAGGAAAGATGTAGTCTCAAGTGCTGAAAATCTGTGTCAAAATAAGGGATAGAACAAAATTCATACAAGCTAGTTAGCAACTTTTATGATTCCAGATCAGAAACATTCTTGGTTAAGAAGCCTTAAAGAGCATGAAGATAATTCTGAAAAAGTAACATTGAAAAAATTAATGCAGTACCTGTCAAAGTTCATGATAGTTGATGGCAAAAATGGAATTGGGAAGATTGGGTTTATACTATCAACGTCATTGCACTCCCTCGTGATCTTCAGGATGTGACTTAAGTGAAAATGTTCATACTTTTCACCTTGATTTTTCAGAGTTCTTGGAAAAAGCATAACTTAAGCTAGGGTTGTTCAGCAGCCTTGAGAATCAAACCTCACCTTTACATGGAATTAGAAATCATATTTGAAAATTATACTTCGTGCATCTGATTTTAGACAAACACATTTGATTTTATGACCTATATGACTCAAGTTACTCCAATAATGATGAGTTATGATGGGCAATAATGAGCCATATTCAAGTGTAACATTTTTTTCTTCTGCAGTGCACTGCAGTGTTTGTATACAAGGAGTTACAGAAGTGCAAAATAGTATTTGATATACTAATTATTTCAAATGACTTTATCATAACATTAAAGGAATTCATGAAGTGCAGATCTGGCTACTTTTTTAGGATTCAATTTGATTAGACACTTGAGGAAGAGCCTACTTTATAGCTTATAAACTGTACCATTAAAATTAGTGGTTTTAATGCTAACCTTAAGTATTAGTGACCATCCATAGCAATTACAAGAGTGATGCAAATGCCTGAATGCAGGTTTGGGCTTGTGAAGAATGTACCATATTAAACCCATGTTTTAGTAGTGATATAAAATGACCATGACCAGAGCCTGGTTTCAAAGTTGCCGGAACTGGTTTGTAGACATGGAAATGTTTTCATCATGTTGAGCAGATCGAAGGACGTAGATCCTCAAATGCTAATTCATAGATAGCTACTCGTGGCTCATAATCTTGTCTTAAAACTTTTTAAAGTTTGTCTTTCACTGAAAGGCAAACTTCAGTTAACAGTGTTCACACATGATCATTGAAAATTTTTAGGATCTTTCTTAGAATGATTACAGTTTATTAGTCTTCAGTGGAAAAGGAAATCAGCATTCTTATTCAGGTGGTACTGAGACATTAGATGACGTGTAAATATCTCATTTATCATTTTAATAACTGCAACTTCCAGACCTATATGCCATCTGACTCTGTACAGAATTTAAATACAATGTCTCAGGGTAGGACCTGTACTACTTTTCTATGATCCAGGGATGCCAAATCAATAACTGTGTACTTAAACCAGTCACATTTTAGTCAATATATCAGCTGTGTGGTTGTGAAATCTTAAATATACCACAACATTATTTCCCCAGATGATAAAATTCTGCTTGAAAGGAATTTTGAATTTGTAATATTTCTGTTTCTGATTGTGTTTGCTGGCTTTAAGAGTGCTAAAATAATAATCTAAAATGAAGAAGTGGTTACATGACATGTTACATGACAAGGATGCTACCAAATGTCACATCATCTGCTGAAGGTAGGGTAGCTCAAGAGTTAAGGAAAGGACTGAGGTCATCCCTAGACTGCAGTTTCAGATAGATAAATAAATACACACAGAAAAGTAATTGCTTTTGAGTCCAACCACTAATGTCCATTCCTTCTAGAAGAAAAGACAGAAATTATGTCTGGGGCAGATGCATAGCTGTATTATACATGTGGAGATTTAGGATTTATTCCAGTCTGAGACCCTGCAGGAAGGATTACCCTAAAAAGTGAAGGTGGGGTTGAAGACAAACAGGCATGTGGGAGCTGCAGAGAAGGGTACTGCAGAGGAGAAGCTTGAGATGGTATGTGGGTCCCTCATCAAGCCTTATTAACATGCTCCTGCTGAATGGAATTAATTGATGTGATAGATTTGATTCTGGGAGAAACCTTCCCTTTCCTTGTCTCTGAAAGTCAAGTTAGAGTTGGTAAATCTCATAAATGAAAAGCTATAATCTATTGCGGTTTCAACAGATAGAGCAGAATTTGTTTCCCACCTCAGACTGTTTTCAGTCTTGAATTCTGGTTGCTCTTGTAAGAGACAGAACTTGCAGATGTGAGTCCTCTCATGGGGTGGGTGGAATTGGACGTGGCTCTTACCCCCTCATAAAACCACATAACCAAAAAATAATCTTTATATTTCCTGGGTTATGACCTAGTAGCAGGGCTCAGTGCACACACATGAATGTTTCCCAGGGACAAGGTTGCAGAAGAAACACATAGCTGGGGGGGGGGGGGGGGCGGATGGGGGAGGATGACAGACTGCCCTGTTCAGAAGGGCAAAGCGTGGGAGGCTGCTTCCACCCTTCACGCTTTCAGAGAAGGTAGGAAAGTTTGTACCAGCTCAGATCTAAGTGCCACATGGCCCAGGGCAGTATTTGCAGTGGTGGACAATCCTTAATTTCTTGGACACTCATCAGAGCCAGGACAGCATATGCTCTCTCAAGTCTAGCGATCTTTGATTCAGGTATTTCATCAGCTCCATAGGGGGGCTGCTGGCACATGTCTGTTAGTACCAAGTAGCTCTGGTTGGAGCTGGGTTAGCTATATGAGTAATGAGGTTGTAAGGTGCTCTGGAGTCAGATGGGATTTATAAGATACCCCTATCTCCTGTGGGTCCTGTTACGTCTAGGTGGTTCTTTGCTGACACAATTCTTATTATTGGTACCACTTTGAATTTCTCTGAGGATAAGGAGCCAAAGAACATAAACATTAGGACATTACAGGGCTCAGTGTTACAGTGACTATTTTTTATTTTTCCTTGGAACAAGCTGTACCCCTAATGAAACATCTTAAACCTGATAATAAATATCCCATTTCATGACATAGGTATTAATTACTTCTTCAAATGAGCAGGTTTTGAAGTCCGAGTACTGAGATCTAATTCTGAATCAAAAGGTAACACTCACCTCTTTGAAGGGGACCAGAAGAAGATTAATGAGTGACGAGGACATACTTTCCTGAGAGACAAGTATTGTTTGAGCTGCTCCAAGAGAAAAAACATTCTCTAAGGCCAAATTCACCCAAGCTTTTAAGTACTGATCAATGCTGAAGGATTGTGCTGAGACATTTCACATGCCTAAACTGAGATTTTTTTAATTACCTAGTTGAGCTGGAGTCAAGAATACCTTGCAATCAATAGCATAATGAAGAGTTTAAGAGAAGCATAAGAAAGAGTTTCTACTAGTCAAGGAGTATCTTGAACAACAGATGCAGAAACCAATGTAAAGTCTTAAATTCCAAAGAGATGATGGTGCAGATTGTAGCCTGGAAGGGATTATACGAACTTGACAAAGAAATTTATTGTAATTGAGACAAATTTATGGGTAATTCAGAACCAATAAACATCAATTTGTAAAATAATTATTTACTCATCTCAGTCACAATAGACTTAATCAAGCTGTTCAGAGAGCTTATGCAGTTCATAAAGCTCCGTTCTTTCTCTCCTAAAAAAGCTGATTCTGGGATATGTACCAAAGATAAGGTATTGAAAAATGTCAAGAATATTTCATGTAGAAATGTAATAAAAATAGACGATACAAAATTTCACAATATTTTTTATCTTAAAAAAATACAAAAGCAATTTCTCTAAATGACTGAAAAATTCTGGTTCAACAGAAAGTAAGGAAAGAAACCTCTAGTTTTATTAGTCTTTATTACATTAAAAGATGGCACTCTTAAGTTCATTAAAGCCCACAATTTTTCCTGATGATGTTCTGCTGTTGAAAATGCTTCTCCAATAACATGAGGTTATTCAATATCAAAGCAGTTTAAGCATCTTCCCCCTCCCAGCCATATAAAACCATTAATGGCCCTTATATCTCTGCATAATGCCCCTATCTCAGCTATACACCATGATTTCTCTCATGGCACAGTGATCTCCTCTCATTTACATTATGGTTAGTCTTTCATTTAAAAAGAAAAGAGATACAAAGATAATATTTCACAAATAACACAACTAAATTCCATGCATCTTATCTTCAACCTTTTTCTGGAGCACATGGGACTGTTAACTCTTCTCAGCTCTTTTCTGAAGCCAGAGCAGCACCTTTGGCTGCAGTTCCATTGGTAACAGAGTTGACTTAAGCAGTGCCCACCTCTGCTTGCTCTGCTTCTGTACCCCCCTCCGTTATGGCAACGTAACGTTTGTGGAGCATGTGGTGGACCGGATCAGGAGCTGATAACCAGGAACAAATAAGTGGGTTTGGTTGGATGATTGCTGGGTTTTCTTTCAGAGTTATTTTGACTGTGGCTCCACTCCATCAGCAGGGTCACTGCCCTGTTCACAGAGCAGTTGCTGTTCGCAAACTGGTGAACACATGCAACAGAGGAGGTGGTGTTACACTCAAAATTTTGTTTATGGGAAAAGAGGAAGCACACTGCATATATGTAAAGCCAATAATTTATTGTTAGTGTAATGGAAATCTTAACAGTCTAATTCAAGTGTCATTATGACTCTGGATCTATTTGTTACATTAAAAAGGGGGTAATAATGCAATTAGAGTACTTCTATACAGAAAAGATCTCAATAATAGTAATAATACAATTAAAATGTTAACACACAGTTCTTAGTTTTCTATGCTTTTCTTGGGGAATACTCACCCTTGCATTTCTCCTCTTAACTAACAGACAACAGCTTTGTGCTGCTGGAGAGGGTAAGACCACAAGCCATCAGGCTCCGGACTCCTTCGCTGGGAAGAATCCAGTGTTGATGTTGCTGTTTTCTTCCTCCTTACTCTTCCTATTTTTATACATTTACTAACACACATTTGCACCTTTCCCTTTGTTCATTGTTCTGCAGCTCCATGTTACATCCAAACTCACTATCCATGGTGCTCTTTATGTTAGATACTTCTGTTTTCTTCTCTTCCTTACCATTTAACCCAGCTTTGTCCAGCGCCAGGTCTTCATTGTTTTGCCTGCGGGTGAGTGGTTTATAGCTGTGAGCACCCCAGTGCCAGTCTGTGCCCCACCTCTTATCATCCCAGACATGCATTCTTCTATGCTGCATCCTGCCCCTCCACTTCTCAAGGTCTCTGCTATTGTAGCAGGCTTGTAATTCTCTACATGACATCGTTGTGTTAGAATTGTAAATACCTCATTCTATACAGAATAACTGCTCATTACAGCTATCTGTACAAAACCATGGTGGCACCACACAAAGATAAGCAAAAGTAGAACAAATTAGCCATAGACACCTTAGAGCTGCAGGCAGGTCAAGAAAAGTTCAGGCAGAGCAGACCTGGCAAGCCTCGGTCCTTATGGCCTCTAACTTGGCAGCGGCAATACTGCACTGCAGGGCTACAGGGCCGCAGTGGTGAGGAAGGAGTGAATGGGGAAGCTGCTGGGGTGGGGACTGCTGAAGCTAGCTCTGTGCAAGAGAAAATTTCCACAGCAGTTTGATTTTAAATCTGACTACCTGTTATAAACCAGCTTGGTTTTAAATTTGTTATAAAAGCTAGTAGATGCTCTGTAATAATGTAGGTGCTAGTGATTCTGCATCAGCTCATACAGCATACAGACTAAATACATCCTCATTTCATAGTAGAAAAGTATTTAATACACATGGAAAAGGTGTGAATTCATTGACCAGGCGCTTGAATATCTTCTTTCAAAGCTATCTCCCTCCAAGATTCACGTTCCCACTCTCTCTTGTGACAGCACCAGCAGTCACCCAGCCAACAAAAGCAGGGACCTAATCTAGCTGATCCCACCAAGGTGAGGGACTCAACTGAGTCGAGTCCCTCACCCTGCTTCTAGCTCAGTTACAAAAGCGTGGGTGATCACAGATGAGGTAGTTGGAATAATTCACCAGGGTCAGGGGCAATGATAGGACTGCGGGTTCTGGCAGGTTCTTAAACTGTTGTGACACTCCACCTAAAGCTTAACAAGAAGCTATTGAGGATGGCTTTTTGGCTACCACACTAACTACCTGGAAGCTTATGGGCTTCTTCAAGTACGTCAGCAGTAAACATAAGGCTAGGGGTAATGTGGGACC